>OZ023274.1:78837717-78975096 GCA_964007475.1 Hybos culiciformis
ACCAATATGGATATAATAAAAAAAATGTATGAAATTAACAAAATTGTTGGAACGGCTCGTAAATTAGATGAGTTATATTTTTTCTTGTAATTTATTGGTCAAACCACCGCATGAATTAATAATTTTCTTGTCTCAGGAAATAATATTGCAAATTAAAGAAAAAAAAAATTGTTTTTCGATGTGGCATCGGCAAAGATATTTTATCTAAGATATGTTTCACTAAGTCGATTTTAATTTACCATTCTCTATAAAAATAGAACGTTTCCGAGTGTTAGCTGACATCACTCTTACCCTACATTTATCTGAATTTTTATTTGAAGTTAATGTGCGCAACTCTCAATAATAATAAAAATTAAAACAAATAAATTAGCATAAAGATAGTTTAAGATTATGAACACCTTAATATAAAAAATTTCCTAAAAAGTAAAATCTATCTGCAAAGTACAAAATTTGTAGCATGAAGGCTTTCCAATAAAATAAAATTTTCGGCTTTTTTATAATATGGGTAAATACTGAATACTGACATCAATCAACATTATTATTGATTCCAAATAATTATCTTAAAACACTGCTCATTCTGCTTTTTGAGCACAGAATTGTTCCCAATTATATAAATTTCAAGTTTGTATCGAAATTCTAGAAAAAATATGTACTAACATTTTTTTTTTTAAATACAAAGAAGACACGCCGTTTTTTGGATTATAATCATGTGGTTTATTTTAGATTAAAATTCTATTCAATTCATATTTATAATTTTACAATTTTTTTTTTTTTAATTATTTTATTTATCTCTATTATAATTTAACTAGATAGTAATGTCTTATACTTAATCCAACTAATGTGAACAATCAACTTGATCTGGCCAATTACATGTCATAATAGTTTCATCGAACATTAATGGTGGTGGACAATCGAAATCATTTCGCTGCCCATTAACGCAAACAAAAAATTTTGTACAATCATGTGGATTTCTAAATGAACCATCCTCCTTACAGTTCTCATTTGGTGGACGAGGAGTTGTTGGTGGTGGGATTGTTGGTTCTTCTGTCGGTTGGGGAATAGAAGTGCTTGGTGGAGGCTTTGGCAAACTTCCATTACCCAAAACTTCGTTAATTTTTCTCAATAATGGATATTTCACACCGCAAACGCCTCTGAAATCATCAGTTTCTACAGACCAAACCATAATTCCTCCAAGTTTCAAATCATTTGCAAAACGAACTTTTAAATCTACACTTTGTTCGTCATCGTAGCCAACCCATTGATTACCTGAAATATGAACAGAAAATTGTAATGTTTCACTATTATTTAATGTGCTAAAGTAATTATTTACCTTTGTGAGCGAAAGGTACTAATTGTGTTGGTTCCCATTCCTTAACCCAGCCTTCAGTTTTCAATTGTTCACATAATTCATTGTAACCGAGCATACCAGGTTCCCTGGTATATTTTCCAGCTTGACCGGGACCATTACGACGACTGCCAACACTAGTTTGTTTAGGATCACTTAAAGTGAATGAACGTCCATACAGCGGTAAGCCTAAAATAATTTTTTCTGCTGGCGCTCCTTGGTTTATCCAATATGAAATTGATGCATATACATTTAATTGCTTTTCTTTTTCAGAAATATCTTCAGGCCCGGCATATAAAGGTGCGTTAATTCCAATTTTTTCATCCCAAGTTCCATGTAAATCGTAAGCCATAACATTAATAAAATCTAAATATTTGGATACTTCTTTGATATTATATGATAGAGATGAAGAAAATTCAGCCGAAGCAACAGCAGCACTTAACAGTAAATCATGTTTGCTTAACCTGCAAAAAAAACAATAAAAACATATTCAGGTTAATACGTCAACTTCTATTATTATTTGATTAACTTACTCTTCTTTCAATTCTTTCAAAAATATGACAAAATTTTCTTTGTCAACTTGTGGATCACCATCACGTTGAGCAGGATATTCCCAATCCATGTCTAAACCATCAAAACCATGTTTCAAAATAAACTCAGTAGATGATTTAATGAATTTTTGTCTTTTTGCAGAATCTTTTGCTACCTCTGAAAATTTCCGTGAACCTTCATTCCAACCACCAACAGCAGCCAAAGTTTTCAAATTTGGATTTATTTGTTTTAAATCGTTAAACTTCTTGATATTGCCTTTTCCCCAATTTTCTTCTAAATCCAAATAAGCATCAATTACGCGGAATTCACCATCTTCTTTAATACCGAAAAATGTATAAATTAAATGAGTACATAATGTTGGATCAATATCAGCTACACCAAATTTTCCAGCTCCAGGTCTGTATGTAGACCACGTCCCATGATAGCACACAATTTTTTCTAAGAGAAAATAACATTTTTATTAAAAAATTTCTTTACTTAAAAATTAGGATAAAACAACTCATCCTTTTTAATAATATATATTCATTTTACTTACTTTCTTCCGCAACGGTTGCTGTCGCCAAAAATGCTGCCAAGCTCAACAAAATTAATTTCATTTTTTATTTACTTTTCGATAAATGAAAGAAGAAATAATAAATTTTAATTTCCAATTGTTTAGTTATTTATACTAAATCATTATTAAAGCGAAAATAAACAAAATACTCAAAAGGAAAGCGATAAAAATAAATATTGATGATAAGAAACGGTATTTTTTCCGATACGAAAATTCGAGATGTGTCTTATTAATAGTAACACTTGAAAAAGATTAACGTAATTAAAATTGATTCAATGGAGAGTCCAAATTAAATTATCAAATTAATTTATTGTTATCATAAGTTATTAGATTACAAATTATTGATAGTACTTGAGATTATGAACGTTTGACATTCATCATCTGATTTTTGGATCTTTTTTTTGGAATGACGTGTAAATATAGAAGAATTAGCAAATTTAAAAATGATAAAAATATTTCAGTCTTTTCCAGCATATCCTCAAAAGAAGAAAAGTATAGAGAAGTAAGTGTCGTTGAAATTCGTCCTTCAATAGCTTCTGGGAAGTTGTATTCGTTGTACCTAGTATATAGAACTAAATAATAAAATCATTAAAATAATATCTTTACAGAGTTTAACTTAGTTACTACACCATAAAATAAATCGGCCTTGTAGAATAAATTGTGCATAATATGCTTATTATTATTTTACTTCTAATGTTTTTATTTCCAAAATCTGTACGAGTAAGGAACTCAAATATTTTATGTAGGTATATCTGCTGATATATAATGTATAATGAGTGCGTCTAATTTTAAAATTACGACAATTCAACGTCTTTTAATACTGAAACATTTGGTTTTCATTTGAATTGAATAAATTAGAATAAAGATCAGAACAAGCAGATAAAAATTTGTCAAATTTTGGGCGACAGAATACTCCAAAACTTACAACCTGACTAAAAATCGTACCAATTTTAGTATTTTTGGCTTTGAATATTATTAACTATATATAATAGTGCGTTCAGTAAGTACCGATTGTCCGTAGCTAAGGAATTCCCTTTTCTGCAAAATCCTGCAAATAACTTCTGCAAACCCCTACGATAAGGAAAGCTGTGACATTTCATTTTAAAATCATATACATTAAAAAATTTTATATGCGCATATGAAATGTGTCATTTGTTGTATTTCAGATTTTAAAGAATCATTTGCAACATTTATTAATAATATGCATGTTGTTTAAGGGAATACAAATTTAATGAAATTTCAAAAATTCTGCCTTTTTTTTAAATGTTTTTAAGCTAACACATACCTAATAAAACTTACTTAATACGAATTGTCTAGTAAAATGCATGAACAAAAATTGAGTGAATGTGTTTTTTTACATATATTTATGTTTCCTACTCTGTATTGAATCAAGCTGAATATGGCTTGCAAGTTCTTTAATAGAGCAAAAAAGTACGAACAATTTACTTTTTAAATAGGATCTTGCCTCACTTCAACATGAATTATTACTTCCTATTCACTAGTGGTTCACCGATGAAAAAGTATTTCTATTTCTAAAACTAGTGTCATGCTATTGTTGAACAAATATTAAAAATACAAAACACCTGACCTGATGCCTTATTAACATTATGATAATGTATGTTGCCGTTCTCCCTTCTTTACGAAGTTTCTTAATATTTTCTTGTTGTAGCGAATTTTTATTTAAAAGATAAAATGTTTGATATCTCGAAAACTAAGGAAGATATCTAAAATTTTTATTTAATTTGCATAATTGATAGAAAAAAATCATCATAAAGGAAGGATAGCTTGTAGTGAAATGTAAACAAGAACTCGGTATAAACCTTTTTAAAGTATATGGGTTGAACTAAATTTGATAAAATATGTAAATAAAATTAAAAATTTTATATTTTTATTAAAAATTTTATATGTTTATTTAAAATTTTATATTTTATTTAAATAAAAATATAAAATTTCGAATTTTATTTAGGAAAACATAAAATTTTGTTAAAATTCATTTTTTTTTATTTGTTTTTAATCAAAATATTCATTGTCCTTAGCTAAGGCCAACTAAAAAGTACTCCCAGAATACGGACTATTATGGGAAATTATAAAATTTCCCTTTGCAGAAGTTTTGAGGTAGGATTGCATTACTGAACGATTTTTTGTAGAAATTGTCTGTATTTAAGGACTTTAGCTGTCAGATTTTGTCTTTCACAAACTTCAGATTGTCTGCAACGTAGGATTTTGTCACTAGCTAAGGACAATCTGTACTTACTGAACGTACTATAAATATTATCAATTTTATTTTGTAAAATGACAATTTAATTTCTGCAAAACTACATTTTATGTTCAAAATAAAAAAAATAAATTTTATTTTTGCAGTTGTAATATTTTTATTCTGTACTTACTGGCGTCTCGTGGAAGTTTTGAAAAAGGGTGCTGCAAAACATAAAAACCTCTTTTTTATAATCATAAAAGTTTTATGATATGTACCCACCCATACACGTTATGTATATGAAAATCAGTTTTGAAAATTCAAAACAAACAAAAAACATCCCATATAAAAATTGTGCTGCTGCTGAAGCAGTGCATTTTTCTATACATTCAAAAATCCCATAACAAAAAAAATTTCCCATATTTGTTATTGTTTTTAAATTTTTCAGAAAGTATAATACAGCCGCACTGCTTCTGTGGCAGTGCATTTTTCCTTATATTCAACTCATAGAAAAAAACTTAACAGCAATAAAAATGTATTAAATTATCCATGGAAATAAAAATCCCTGCACTGCGAAATTCGCAGTTCCAAAAATTCTGTTAAATTGATTTCCTATTTTTGAAAAGTATTTTCTAAAAATATCAAAAGCCTGAAAGTAGGCTACTGTTGTTTATTAAAATTTTAGAGAAAATTGCATTGCATAGCAATTTCATTTAAAAATAATTTTAAACTAGGAAAAATTCAGAGCTAACAAACATTTTTTTTATGAGTTCAATTTTTTTAAATTTTTTGAGGGTGCTGCAGTGTCGCAGCACCTATGTACGAGCCGCCGCTGTTGCTAACATCAGGCTTATTTAGTACAGCTTTTTTGGACACGGGTTCGATTAAATAGTACATCCATCATAAGTCTTTACTTTTTTTTGACAAATGTGACCATTCTTTTTGAAAGTGGGGTTGTAAATTCAATTTAGGATTTTAATGCATAACAGACTCTTTTACTAATTAAAAATATTTCAATTGCATTTTCCATATTGATATTTTTGTTTATTTTTTATTATACTTGTTTGCCAAACTAAGCTACAATCTTGCGTAATTCTAAATTTGTTTTTGTTACATTGTTATGGTTTAATTTACTTTAAATATTGAGTGCTTGACTTTAAGTATATGCATATCACTATTATTCTTATCATTTTCAAATTTTTTTTATATTGTACCTATATAAATATATAGGTTAAATACTTAAAATTGATACGAAATTGGACAATTAATTTTTTATTAATTTTAAGAGTTCCCATCAATGACTAATTTATTAAATAAATGAAAAATACGATTATGTACTAAGATAGTGTCCAATAATTAATTTTAATATATATTCGAAAAATTGACAAAGTCCAAAGTTTTATCCTTTTCGAACTGTGTTTTTGTATATACCATATTACACCACATTAAAAGTATACTTAGTGGAAACCTACATAAACTGACTTCCTTAGTTGAGGTCTACTTCAATTTATTGAGGGAAAAAATAAGAAAACTTCGGTTGTTAGTATTTGTAGTTTGTATTTTTAGTTTTAATATAATCAGCAAAACATTCTGTTTTGGATAAGAATTACATTGCAAAACTGCTTTTTAACCTTGATAAAAATTAAAAATATCGAACATAACAAAAAAACATGTAATAATATTTTATCGCAATTACCTACATGTTAAAACTAAGTATTATTGATAAGTTCAATTATATTATTAATTTTGTTCTTTTTGTGAACACAACAGCCACAGTCAACTTTATGTTTTTGATCTTTTCAGAACATTTTTGAATTATTCTAAAAATTGAATCTTTTTCTATTTGAACTCATATTATTATTGTTGAAAAAAATGTACCAAATTTATTGAAGGAAACCTTTTTTTATTTTCTTTACATTAAATTTTTCATAATGATTTAAATCAAAATAAATTTTCATAATTATAATATATGTATATGTATGTTTCAATTTTTTAATATCATGTATAAAACTTATTTTAAATATGAAAATTATTATTATAACAAAACTACTTACATTATACGATTATACCAACCACTACATACTGTTCTGTTTTCAATAAAAATAAAATGAAATTATTTTATCAATGAATTTTAATTATTATAATAACTTTTTTTGCTTTTAAAAAATATTGTAATAAGTATTTACATTGTTAATGATAAAATTAATATTTATTCAATATACTTGTGAAAGTCAGAGATATTTTATTATTAAAATTCTGAACACAATAATTTCAATTAAAATGTCAATGATTTATAGTTAAATGGTGGAACAATTTATTTATAATATTATAATACTACTTACATTTAAGTATATATATAATAACATTCTTCTTTACGTTTATATTGAAATTTTTTCTTTTTATCTCGTTTTCCATCAAAAATGAAAAAAGAATACAATATGTTTTCATTTTATTCGAATTAATGACACAATATTCGAAACTTTGTCTTCGAATGCACAATGTAGCTCGTTAATTACAAATATTTTATTGAAGCTTAATCAAATAGAATCAATTCAAAATAAATATTTAATTGCAAGATTAATGAATAAATTAAGAAAATCATTCATTGAATTTGAAATATTACTTCTAAATCATATTCAGCAATGGAAATCATAATGAATTTTTAGAAGATTTTCACTTAATATTGTATTCCCTGATGAAGAATCGATATGTCAAAGAATTAATTTCACTATAGCTATCTTATCTGCAGGAAGAATTAACTCTCTATATGAAAAAATAAATAATGATACAGTTAATTTTAATTTGTAACTAAAAGCCGAAAAAGTTTATTGTTTGAATTCGACAATAGTTTAAAAATAATCGCATTCTGTTCATTAAAAAAATGCATAATAAAGAAGTTAATTGACAATTATAAAGTTTTGATACCAGAAAATTGAAGCTTTAATAAATTTTATTTATTTTTAAAACCTATTAGTTATCATTAAAAATATCTAACGTACACTTACAGGATTTTACGTTTGTTAGGTTTTTTTTTGTATTGGAAATCGATAATGACAAACCAGCCACAGTTAACATATCGTTAAAATATTTATTTGTACGCATGCAACTTATTAACAAAAAACGACTCTGATTTTATGTAGTTTTTTATTTATATTGGATACCTAAATTTTAAAAAAAATATTTGGTTACACATTTTTTAATAACTATTTTTTTTTTGCATAAAATTAATAACACACAACATGTAAACAGACAATATTATAATAAAGTCATATATATACATTTAATGAAAATGGTTAAACATTTTTTTTCTTATTTGGAAATTTGATTAAATTATTTATTTTTATTCGCTATTTATTGCCCTATAAAATGTTGTGTAATACCATAATAGTTTTATTTATAAAAATCAATTTGTGATGTAAGTTGAATTTTAAGGAAATAATTTTCAGCTGTACCATCTCAGTTCAGGCCAATAATATTATAAGAGCTTCCAGTTAGGTTAGGTTTTGAATTTTTCATACTATCATGTATCTAAAATATAACAATAAAAAAATGTATTAATAAAATTCATAGAAACTTATATGTAATAGATACTATGTTAAAAAATTATTAAAATGCAAATCAAATTATATGAACATTATGATGAGAGAATGTATTTGTTTATGTGTATATGTCCAACCCATTTGCATAAACATTTTATAGCAATCTAATTTGCATTAAGGATAATAATCCTTTACTATTTTTTAATTTAAAACAAAACATTATCATTTACTACCTTATTTGTGTGAAAACAATTTTCCCATTTTTTTTTTATTGCTATGTATTTTCAAAATTTATTGCACACTACAATCCTCAACAGTATTATGATTTTTATGTTTACTTTTTCGAATGGATTTTCTGTTAAGTGACCTGTAAAATTTTTTTATGTTTACATACATTATATAATAAATTAAATTTTATATAACATGAATTTAAAATTTAAATATTTGAAAAAATAAATATTCTTAATGATTATAATTTTTATTTTTCTTATAATTCTGATATAAAATTAATATTTTTTTAAATAATTAAAGTAATTATTTAATAAATTTGTTTAAAATTTTATTAAAAAAAGATTTGGGATTCAAAACCTAAAGAATATCATAAATATACTTAATACTCAAAAACAAACCAAATAATTAACTAAGGGAGTACCAAATGTATAAACGTTAAAACACTTATTTATAAATCTTACTTTGATCTTGGCTTAATTTTACATTCATCTAAGGCTACTGGATCTGCATCTAAAATTGTTTGTTGCTTTTCATTTGATTTTGAAGTAATACGGCTTTTCGCTGTAAATTATATAAATAATAATTTACCATAAATTTGTTATTAATTATTGTATAAGTGTGCTGAACAATTTGTGGTTAAAAATGTAAAACAAATATTTAATCATAAAATAATATTTCAATTATTTATATCTTTTTATTACACTTTCATATACATGGCCCTTCACCTTATACAATTTTTGAGGTTTTTAAACTATATTAATTCTACTTATTTTAATAAATACGAGAATCTAATAAAAGCTTAAATTTGAATTATATGCATTAAACAAATATTAATTTTTATTATTATTTTACCAACTTTTTTTGTTACCGCCGAAAAATAACCACTACAAAATTTATAATATCCTGCACTTAATATTTATGAATTGAAAATATTATTTGTAAACTATTATTTGACTCCTGCAGAAGCAGCAATTTTCATAATTATATTATTATAATATTATTTGTTATTAAAGTAAAAATGCTTATTAGAGCAAAAAAAAAAAACCTTTTAACATAATGTTAATAGAAGAAGTGAGGGATAATAACTGTTGGAGAATTTTTATAACAACAAATTCATAGTTCGAGATCCTTTTCGTTGGTGTCGTATGTATTCATTGTGGGGTTTTGGTTTTTAAAAACTTAACAAGGTTAACAACATAATTTTAATGGTTATGCTATATATATATAAAAAAAACTGTATAATATTTAATGATTAGAAAGGCAATTTATGTGCGGAAAAGTATACGTACCTGGAAGTTTCAGTTTTAAAATTATTTAAAAAAAAACCAGGTTAAAAATAAATCTACTATAAAATTTACTATAGTATGTGCGAAGTACTATAATTGTAGGAAATTCAATTTTTATACTGAACTGGGAATAAGTTTTGTAAGATTACTTTTTTAATTGATCGTTACAAATTGTCATATAATATGAGCTAATTTTTGATTTTATATGTATATAAAAATAAATTTAATATATTTGAATAAATCGAAAGAAAGTGTTACTAGTGTAAGATTATTTAAATAAAAGTATTGGTGTATTATATAAAAAAATTTATTGTTTAAATTTTAATTAGAAAGTCCACATAGTTTTTCCCGATATAGAGGACATGATTATTATCTAGAATATTTTTTTGAAAATATGTTTTGAGAAGAGTTAAATAAAAAAAGGTTTTTAAAAAAATTTCACGACTAATATTTTACACATCTTGTACATTTAACTCGTACACTTATTACATTGCTTATTGGGGATACTTAAAGTGTAATAATATTACGGTTATATAATTTATATAATAACCATATAACATGCATTCAATATTATAGATTTTATATAAAGTTGTAATTGAGCAAACTTTTAATTTGTTTTTAAAAAGTAAAATGCATTTAAAAAGTTTTCAAATTAAGTTTTAAGTTAAATAAAATTGTTTTAGTGAAAAACAAGAAGGAATGAAAATGTTTTCTGCTTGTGAAAAAAGTTCTTAATTATTAGCTTCAAGGTGTTAAATATCGTATATAGTTTAATATTTCTCTGTGAAATTTTTTTTTTGTTAAATTTAAAATAATTTTATAGTATTTTATTTAAAAATTTTTAAATTTGTAAATAAATATGTTAAATAATTTCATTTCTTAATTACCTCTACTGGTTACACTAATATAAGTTGATGATCTACGTTTCAGTATTGGTTCAGTTGAAGTGGAACTAATTTTTTGGAAATATTTTGATAATGATAGCAAAGACTTGAATATCTCTGTTATATTGACATTATCTTTTGCTGAACATTCTAATATTTTGATCCTTTAAAAAAATACAAAAAAATAATTTTATATTATTCAAGTTTTGTGAACTTGTTGTACCAATTTCCTAGTTGACATTATATTCAACCATTCGATAGATTATATTCAAAAGTATATAATAATGAATACAGAATTCTTAGAATTTTCTTAAAAAGAAAAAAAAAATTATTAAATTCACCCACAAAAAAAAAAAGAATGGTAAAACAAAATAAAAAAAATTAACGACTGAAAGGACGAATTAAGCTTCTTATAGTAAGTTAAATAACCCTGGCAGCTATAAAATATTGTAATAACAATAAAAAAGAATATTATTTATATATTTTTATATTTTTATTGCGATCGATGCACACAAAAATAAAAATTTTAGTTTCAATGTCCTAGAAATTATGTTCTCTACATAGCTACATATCTAATTACATGAATGATAATAAAAGTACATTATTATATGTATAAAAAATTATATTTATAAAATTGTTAAGAAAATTTTGAGGAAGCTTTAATTTCATAGAAAAAAAATATGCTATGTACATAAAATTAAAAAAAAAAAAAGTTTATAAAAAATAATTTAAAAAGAAATTATTTTTCTATTCTATATAATGTGGAATATATTGTGTAAGGATTTTTATAAAGGCTGCGTAGTTAGTTACACACTGGGAAAAGTTAAGTGAAAAAAATAAAATAAAAATTAAAGTATTTGAGTAGAAAAAAAAAACGTTTTTTTTTTATAAAATATTAATTTTTTTTTGTTTTAATAATATAGAGTAAATAAAATATTGAAGAGGGATGATTTAATATTTTTCTTTTGTTTTTATTTCATCTTTTTATTGGAAAATTTTTAATATTCCCCATATTTTTATTGTTTTCAAATAAATTATACTTCAGATATGTTGAATAGACATTATATACATAATGTGTTACATACGTATAATATTTGCAACATAAATATTTCAAGCATTTAACTTTTTTATTTTTTGCAGAGGGAAAAATTTAAATATGTTCAAATTTTAAAATATTAAAATAACATTAAGATAACATTAAGATAATATTTTTAGGCAACTTTTATAATAATAATAATAACAAGTAATAAGTACCTATATATATATATATATATATATTTATGTATATTTTAAATGTAGCTAATGTTTATTCATATATTTATTTTTTTTGTTTTTATTTTTCACATATGAAAAGATAAATATTATAAAAATAAATAAAAATAAATTCAAGTTAATATAAATAAAAAAAAAATATACATTTTTGTATAGTAAGTAGTATTATATAACGTAAACACTTCATAGCATGTGGGTATAATAAGAATAAACATTGCATTGTACTATCATTGCGCCATTGTTTCGAAAGTAACATTTAAAACGATTAATAAACATTTCGTATTCATTCCCTGATATTTATTTAAATCCTACGTAGATTTATTCGACTTGATTTTTGATCATTAATACTTGTATAATTGTGTATAGAATATTTCTTTGTATTACATTTAAAATGAGTATGAATAAATTGACCGCTAAATGCAAAAAATCTCTAAACTAGCTAATATCATAAAGGAAGTATAAATAGAGAAACTAGTCCCATACAAAAAATGCAAATACAAATAGTGAAACAAAAAATCTGTGATATGGCTTTTTTTTGTATTTTTTGAGAATTCCACTCTCACAAAAACTTTTAAAACTTTCAAAAAAACAACAGTTCTATACAATTTTTAAAGTTTAAATAGTAGATTACAATACATGTTAAGAAAATTTGTTATTCTTGCGAGTTTTGTATACACACAAACACATAGACACGAGTCATGTTTATATCACGAGACCGAAGGTCGAGTGATATAATATTGACGAGTGTCTATATGTTTGTGTGTATACAAAACGAGCTGTATAACAAATTTGATTAACATGTATTGTATACTGCTTTAATGTGCATGTGAGAGGGAGTTGAAAACAATACATTTATAATGAAAAAAATAAACAAAAAAGTTCAAAATGAAGCAAGGAAATAAAATTTAATAAGGAAGTTTATTTATTTATCGAAATGATTTCAAACCGGAAGATTCCTAAAATATTAAAAAAAAAATTAGTAATTTTTCCAAAAAAAAATTATTCATTTTCTTTTTTGCAAAAAAAAAATCGAATAATTTTTTTTTAGAAAAATTACTAATTTTTTTTTTATTATTTTAGGAACTAATGGTCTTCTTAAATTTTATTTAATTTTATTTTTAATTATTAAAAAAAATAATAATAGTTTTATAATTATTTTTTTTATAATTAAAAATAAAATCAAATAATAATTATATAATTATAATTTATATTTACAATAAATAATCTCCTTGTTGCTGCCATTTTCCTCGTTTGTTGATAAAAGAAAAAAAAATTCTTACTTGACATTTGACAATCACAGCAAACTTTATAATGACAACAAAGATATTTTCAGGGTTACTACCATTGTTCTATTTTTATTCATTTTGTTTTTTCGAATAAAAATAAGTGCAATTTTTGAAGTGTGGTTTAAATTTTTGTACTAAAATCCAACCACACTCGTTTAAAAATTTAGTAGTCGAGGTTCGAAGATGCTTTAAAAATAGTAGATTGAAACACATGTTAAGAAAATTCATCGACTGATCGACTGGCCGCTTTTTAGAAAAAAAAAAAAATAGCCGCGTATTTTTTTATTGGTTCTTTTTTTTTTTTTTTGTTTGCTCAGAGGGAAAATATAGATTAGCTCAGAGGGAAAATTTAGATTTTAGCATTATAAACTAAGCTTTGTTTGACATTGATATGATGCATGTGAGAGGTATACATTTGCAATTTTTTTTTTTTTTGGTATTTGTCTGTATTGAAATATTGTGAGTGTGAGCAGAGTAAACATATTTCTATAGTAGGGTAACAAGGAATAACGAAAATTTTTATGCAAAAAAAAAAAAAAAATTCACCTCCCTCTTACAAGGTGTCTTTCTGATTCCTTTTACTTAAGTTTTTTTCGCAGGTTTTTTTAAAATCCAAAATTAAGTACTTTTTTAAGAACAAAGTGAGTTCATTTCGTTTTATTTTCGACTTAAAACTATTTTCTTATTTTTAAAATTTTTGAAAACCTTAAAATTACTTATATTTTACAATTTTTTTAATTTTTTGTAAAGACAAAAAATTATCATAGTCACCTGGTTCTTTTATAAAATAAATGCATTGTTTACATTTATTTGGCCTTAAGCGCGTCATAGTTTCCCTTAAATACTCAATACTAATAAATAAAAATCATATGATTTTTGTTTTGCTTTAATTTTTCGATTTTAGGGATGTGAGAATTTTTTTTAAAGCTTGACGCTAGAGATTTAAATGTGAGAAATTAAAATAATAATTAATATTAACTTTAACCAATTTTTTGTGAAAAAAACATGAAAAAAAATTAAAAAGTGAAAAATGGGAAAAAATAAATGCTATTTTCGTAAATTTTAAACAGTTTGAAAAATGTAAATTAACAGTTCCTCCTCAAAACTTTCTTAATTATATTAAAATATTGCAGGATAAGTTTGCTGAAAATTTCGATTTACATGTAACAGAAAATAATTTAGTAAGTAAATTAGCTTCCCTTCTTACAAACGTTGAATGTAATTTCAAATGTTGTGAAAATTTCAATACAATTTATTTGATTAATTTTTTCATACGTGTGCGCATATATTTCATTTAAAATTTTTTTTATAAAAATGTGAAAATTAGAAAAAATAGAAATAAAATGTTCTCTGTGATGAGTTTATAAAATTAAAAGTCTTGTTTTATTTCGTAACTTTTAAAAAAGCAACCATCCCATCCCTGATCATTTTTATTCAACACAATGATAGATTTTGAGTAAAAAAAAACATAGATTTTTTGGCGGGACGAAATATATTTTCTATGGCAGATACTTTACTTTATGAAATAGGTGTACAATGGTGTGAGTGATATTATTTTTGTTTATAGTATTACGCAGTTCAAAATGAAGAATGTAAATACAATATAGAGCAATGCAAATACAATTTACATCACAGGGAAATGTAAATACAATTTACATTCCTCTATAATTGCATGTGTATTGATGCATGTAATGGACCATTTACCGAGCTAAATTTGCGAATGTAAATACAACTTACCGAAGACATGCGCATTAAAAGCTTTTGTGAGAGTGGAATTTTCAAAGAATACAAAAAAAAAGCTCATGGGGTTGTGATATGGATTTTTTGTTTCACTATTTGTATTTGCATTTTTTGTATGGGACTAGTTTCTCTATTTATACTTCCTTTATGCTAATATTCTACTCCTAATTTTTTTCCATTTAAATTTTATTAGGCAGTGTGTTTTAACTAATTTTGAACTTAAAAAAATTTGAATTTTAATTGAGGATTTCAAAATTCAGCAAAATCAAAATAAATTGTTTTTTGGAGAAATTTTTTTTGGCTAAAAAATGGTTTCTACAACTACGGTTTAACCTGATATAAATTATATATATATTATCAAAAAGTTTAATAGTAATTAAGTTCAATACTTATCATTAGAAATATCAAAATTGTTCGAAGTTTTCATTTATTAATTATAATAACTTTAGAATATCTTTTATGGTCTTAAATGGGAAAAATTGAAATAAATATGCATTGTCTTGTCATAAATATTTTAAGTTATTATAGTACATATAATATAATGTTATTATGTAAACATTATATTTATTTTCGATACTAGAAATTTCTTAACAACATAATATAATGCAATTTTGTAATTAATATGCTTTAGGCAAGAAATGTAACTTTATAGAAATTGATAAGAAGTTATAATAATAATAATATAGGATGTAACTAGCTAGTGAATTTTAATTTTATATTATATCAAATAAATGTAAATATTTACATGCATTGTGAAGATTCTGTACTTTATATTTATTATTTTTTTTATCTTATTTAAACTTTGAATTAGAGAGCTTTTATTGTAATATAGGGCCAAACAGTAAGAATCGAAATAATAACGTATTATATTTAAATTAACTAAAATAAATGTTCAAATTCAAAACCTGTTAGTTAATATCCTAAATTTATATCCCCTCCATTATTTTATATGAAATAATTTTATTATAATTTCTAACCAATAAATTTATTCGACATTAAATTCACCCTATTCTAAACATAATATAACCTATATATCGTTTTTAGGCACTTAGATTATATTACGAATGACGAATTAGCTTAATTAATTAGCTTAATTAGTCAATTACAAAGTATAAACAAAATTAATATCTTCTATAATGTTAAAATTAGTACGGAAAAAATGTGTTACATATTTCCTATATTTTAAAAATATTTATTTTCATTGTCATTTTTCTTAAAAAATACTTAGAAAACAGAAGAGAAATGGCAAATTAAAGATATATTAAGCGTACATATCTATGATATATTTTGCTTTTATTAATCGTTAACATTATAAATACAACTGGTACAATATAAAGGATTAAAGTACTTAAAATTGTCTAAAATGGAAAAATTAATATTTTATGTACAATGTTGTTTTCTTGGCCTATTTACGATATACAACTTGCTGGAGCCTGGTTAGTAGAATAAAAGTTCTATGTAATTTACAATCATTAGATTACAATAACTCATGTAACTATTAAATAAAGATAAACTATAATGACATAAAAAGTAAAATGATATTTTATGATCTAGCATAAGATCAAGAGAAAATTTCAATTAGGGTTTTATATTCTTTCGTTTTATAAAATTCAGATACCTAAATTATGTTTGATTTTATACAAAATTATTTTTAGAACAATCATTAATTTTTCGTAAGTTATTCAACTTCAATACTCAGTCTTCTATATTTTAAAAATTCAATGGCAGCAGATGAAATCTTTTTTTTTTAGTTATTACTATAGAATAAATATTTTTTTTTATTAAATTAAGTAAAAGTTGATAGAAAATTTCTTATCAGTCAAATTATTAATTAAAGACAAATTATTGGTTATTTATTTAGTATATATATATATAGTATTCTATGAAACTGCAAAATCGTCTTCATTATTATTTCTTCGTTCAAATTAACAGAAAATGAGTTTTATTTATACATATTTTTCATTAAATATTCAAATCATTTTCTTCCAAATTACAATAATTGAATATAAAATTAAAATTGAAAAAAAAAAAAAAATCACTTTTTTTTAATTTTATTTCATTGAAAAATAACAATTATGTTGAATTCACATAACAAATTTATTTTATTTCTTATATGAATCAAATCAAAATCAAATATGAAATTGAAAATAAATCAATGAATGGAATGAAAAAATTATGTAAATTAGTTTTTCACGAAAATCAGTTGCGGAAAAATCTGCTTTTTTTCTTTTACTTCTTCTTCTATTTTGATTGAAAATGCAAATAGAAAAATAATATATATGTATGTATGTATGTTTATTTTATGATTTTATGCTTTATGTAAATATATTTTTATTTTTAATTCGTAGTACCTATATATCATTTTTTTAATCTATTCTGATTCGGTTAAAAAAAAAAATTTCACATTGAAAAAGATTAAATAGTATATTTCATAAAATTATCATCATAAATTTCATAAAAGTTTCCAGAAGAAAAAAAAATAAAGTTTTTCATATCGATTAAGTTAAATAGAAATTTTATTTATTTCATAATCCTTAAAAGATCTCGATTGCCATAAAAAATAAAAAAAAAAATAATAATTCTTAGAATTTTTCATATTTAACTTCTTTTTTACAATCATCTAATTTTTCACGAAAAGTTTATCTGTCGATTATAATTTTGCTTTCAAAATATTTTTTTTTTTTACCTCAATGTTGGTAATTCACAATAAACCCAATCAGATAATTCTTCAAATTTAACTTCACGATGCTTTTGAGCTAAATCTAATTTATTACCAGCTATAACAATAGGAATATCCTGAAAAATATATATAGATTTTTTTGATTAAATATATATTTAAATTTTTCGTATAAATCGATTTAATTAATAAAATTTTGTAAAAAAAAGGTAAGCACTATTTTTTTTCTGGCAAAGAAATGATAATTACTTTCTTTATATATGGGATTATGTTATATCATGTTTAATAAGATATTGAACAACTCTATGTTTACGCCTTAAACTTAAATTTGTTTTCCTATATTTTCACTTGAATCATCTTCGTCAAAAATTAGAGTGATCGAATGCTTCTTAAATTTTCATATACACACGTTATATGTATATATGTAGGAAGGTTTGTAAAAGCAAAATTCTTGTGATTTTATAGTTACAGACTTCTGTATTATATTTACATAAATAAATGTATTATTCTATATTTTCGAGATAATAGAAGAATTTTCTTATATTAAATAAAAAACGTTTACCCGATAATCAGATCTTTGTTCCCTGATTTCTTCAATGCACTGTTTGACACAACAAAAACTTGCCGAAGATGTTGTTGCATAAACAAGCAAGAATGCATGTGCTGTTGCTATTGATAATCGTCGCATGGCTGGAAATTGCATATCACCAGAAGTATCCAAAATATCAACCTGAAATTGGATGACTGTATAGTGAAATAATCTATTCAATAATCATTTAGAATTTACTTATTGTGATAATAGAATTTATAAATTCAAAAATTAGGCTTATTATATATATGAAAAACTAGAAGATTATAATTTCAACAAAATATAACTTCTTGATTGAAAGTCAAATAAGAATTTATTTTTCGTTTACATATACTCAGTGATTATTTATTTTATTATAAGTGGAAACAAATACATAACTAACTATATCGATTTCTCTAAAGTAGTTATATTATCGGTTAAAATATTTATTATGGTTGAGAAAACATCTAACTTTATTTATGTGGGTTTATTTTTCTCTTACAAATAATCATATAGAAAAACTATCTGTAACAAATATATTATGTTTGCTATTATCGTATAGTGTTTTTGTTTTTTGTCCATTAAAAAAAAGTCTATTTCGAATTTTTGCGATGAGTAAAATTTAGTTTTACGTCAATCAGGAGGAAGACAATTGCAGGTTTCAGTTTTATAGTTTTAAATTGAATTTATTACCATATTGACAAAGTAATTTTTCAAAGAAAAGTAGATCTGAATCGAAGTATACTTTTGCTTCAAATTTACGTTTTTTATTTTAGTTTAATCTTACTTGTCTTCCAAAAAGAATTAGATTATAAAATAGATAAAGGTGCAAAAGGTACTATGTGTGTGCAATTTCTAATTTTGTGTTGTATTATCATACTCATGTATTAAAATATTTTTTATTAATTAAATCTTATTTACCTTTAAAGAAATTTCTCCCAAATTATATTCACGATTATGTAAATCTTCTACGGTTGCACGATATTTATCAGTATATGTTTTTAGTAAAAATCTTTTTAAGATACAACTTTTTCCAACACCAATACCACCTAATGTTACTAAACGAACATTATCATCAGTCATTGTCAAAAATTGTTTTTGTTTAACTTAATTTATAGTTTTTAAAACAATTTTTATATTTTATACTAATTTATATAACAAGTTTCTTTATTTGTTAATTATTTATTATTAATGAATTAAATTTTTTGCTAATAGTTAAATGCAAACATTAAATTTATATTTTCCGCTAGGAAAAATAACTATAAAAAAATTTTTAACCCATAAAAATCACAAGACAATTTTTTCTTCTTGAATGTCAGTTTTCATTATTTTTCTTTTCAATCTTTTTATGTATCTTTTAAATTTTATTCTTATATATTTTCAAATCATATTATTATGATAGTTTTTTTTAATATATTTTTACTATTATACTTATTATAGTATGTACTACAGTTCTTGCACAATACTACTACAATACTATAATTGTTATCTTCTTAGTTGTTTATATAAAATTATTATTATTATTATTATTATTATTTTTTGCAGATTTTAAGATATTCATTTTTATGATAATTTTTTATATTTTATCATAATTTTTATGGTTCTTTGATTAAATGCAGACAAAAAATGAGGAAAAAAAAAATGATGATAATTTTTTTTTATACAAATCAAAATTATTCAGATTTTATTTCGTATTTATTTATGATAAAAATATTGTACCTGAAAAACACAGTTCTAATTTGAAACATGCAATGTACCTAAACCTACACTCAATGTTAGGTTGAGAAGAATACAATGTTAAAATGTAAAATTCTACATTGGTTTTTTAAAATATATATTTTTATTATTATAATTATATCACAGTATACTATGGTGTTTGTTTAACAATACTATAATTGTTATTCAACAGAAATATAATTATGTGTTTCATCTAAGTTGTTAATATAATTATAATTGTTTTTCAATTTTAATTTTTTGTGAGCCAAATTATTGAGAATATTATAAGTTTAATTTATGACGATTTATATTAAAGTGTATCTAAATTTTAAACAAACATGAACGAAAAAATCTACAAAAGTTATAAGACGCAACGAACGATTCTAAATTATCAATGTTTCATAAGTACGAATATGCCAGATTATTTAATAAATTCTTTTCATTTTCAAATTGAAGGTTAAAAATAATAATTTTTTAACACCTTTCGTGTTTTCATTGAAAAAGGGTTTTTCATATATATTTTTTTTTTTTGTAAAATTATGTTAATACTGTTAAACCAACTTGAAAAACAGCAATATTTGGGATACTATGAATATGAAACGTGATGAGATTTTTTAAACATCCAATAAAAAAATTAAATTTTTTTTTGAAAAATTCTGGGACAAAATAACTTTAACTTTTTTGATTTTCTTATTTAGGTGTAGCATTTGAATTTATATATTCTTCGATTTTGAAGCCGGAAACATAAAGTTGATGATGTTAAACTTATCACTTTCCACACACTATTTTCATATATATAAAAATATTTTCCTCAAATGAACGACAGAGTTTTATCATTTAATTTTATAGTTTAAATTGTGTACTTGTTATGTTCAGAAATATATCTGGATTCTGTTTCCAAAATTTCCATTATTACCAAAAGTTTAGATTTAATTTTCTTTTAAATCTTATTACAATTAAATATTTGGCCTAGAAGCTCTCTATCTATATTTTTGAGTATGTTTTTCTCAAAATCTTGTATGAGAATTTAAATCTGATAAGTTAATTTTTTGTTGAAACCATTATGTTTCCAAAGATCGTGTTAAATGTTATTTATATTTTGTAAACATTATATGGTTCTTGTAAATTTTTTTTTAAACATTATTTACATAATCTGTTTTACAATTATATTTTATAAACGCTTTTTATACTTAGTTTAAAACATAATTTGCTGTAACATGTAGTACTTAAAAAAATAAAAACAAAAAACAAAAATTGATTTAAAAACATAATAATATAAATTTTATTCAGAAAATAAGGATATAATGTTGTATCCGATGTAAAAACAAAAAAAATAAACATAAAAACATCCTGTGTAAGAGTGTACATATATAGTATGTATATACATTTTTAAATAGGATGTTAATCCCTTTTATAAAATATTATCCTTTTTTTTTTTTTTAACTTTTCGTTATTTAATAATCAAGAAAAAAGGTATAATATTCAACTTATCATGTATAGCAGTTTTAGTATATGTATAATCCTTTGAAAGCTTTATGATGGATGAATATTATGTTATTTGTCTGGGTTAATTTTTTTTTAAAGCAAACTATTGTTTACATAGTATGTTGAAATATCCAAGCTACAAAAAAATTAATTTCCTTTTTTGTTTTCTTATTGGAAAAATGTAAATAAAACTAGGGTTTTCCGGTTGATGTAAATATTATGTCAATTAAAAAAAAGTTTTATTTAAAGTTTTTTTTTTTGTGACATCTACATAGGAAGGAAAAACTACTTTATTTTATATGACAGTAAGGAATAATGGACTGATGCATTTGTATATATATCAAAAATTTTAGGTATACAAATTTTGTAATCTATTTAAGTGTATATATTTTCTTGATTAATAACGATTTTTTTCTGCGAGTTTTATATTATTTTATTTTTTATTTCAAAGATATTTGGATTTTACCAAAATCTTAATATTTTAGGTTTAACCCTAATTGTATGGAAACAAACATGTCGAAAAAGAAAATATATTTTATTCAAATTTATGCAAATTAAATTTTTAGAAAATGAAAAAAAAATTTCCGAGAATTTTATCATGCTGAGTTTGTAATTGAGTTGTATTTTGTAGAATTAAAAAAAAGAAAGGATTTTGAAATTATTTAGAGATTTTTATAATAGAAGATTTCCGGAAATAAAATTTATACCTATGTAATTTGAGTTATTGGAATTACCTAAAATTAACAAATTGAATTCAGTTCATTTTTAATGAAAATTAAAAAAAAAATTATTAGATCTAATGTTAGGATTTTTGAAATCTTACAAATGCCTATTATACCCTCTACTTAATTGAGTCTTTTGCAATAAAAATTTTTTCTCTGATCTTATGCAAAATAAAATTTCACAATCCGAAAGAAAGACTCTCGTAAGTACATACTTAGTCTCTAAAGTACTACATTTTTTGTTTTTTTTTGGGATTCTTTTTGTAGATTTCTTGGTGAAATCACCAAGCTATCGGTTAAAAGAAATTTTTAATTCAAATTAGAAAAAGTAAACAAAAAAAAACTAAAAAAAAAAAAAATTAAATTTAATCAATTCTAGTATTTCTTTTTCCTTTTTTATTACTTTTGATACTTAAATATTTTTAATTTTCTTTACATTATTTTTTTTTTTTTCATTTAAATCATTTAAAATAAATTCATTAAAAATTAAAATACAAATTTAAAATTCTTTGTTTTGATTCCGTCTCAAAATAAGTAGAATGTAAGTCCTTCGACTAGTGACTCGTCTAAGACCCAATTAATTATTAATGTAAAGAGGGTATTAGATATGTATATAATATCATATAAAGTTTTTCTGAAAAAAAAAAAATTAAAGAAAATTCACAAAAATTAATTAAAAAAATTAAATTATTATTCTGAGATTTTATTTTCTTGCTAACTTTTTAATTTCCGTTCGCGTCATAAGGTATTATTCCTTTTTTTTTTTCTTATGTAAGGTATATAGAAAATCATAAAGGAAATTTGAATTAAATAAGAAAATATTGTATAAAATATTGATTTTTTATATAGAAACTCAATTAATTTTTCCTACTGTGCAAGGTTTCACTCAATTAAATATTTCCTGTTTTCTTAAAAAGATCTGTTTTAAAATCAATTAATTAAAATAAAATGTAATTATTATCGAAGCACTTGTATAGTTTTGTTATCTAGTAAAACGCAGTATTTGGGGCTAATTAATCATACGTTTGAATTACTCCGTAGGTTTATTGGAAAAAATATTAAGTTTTAATTAAATAAATGAGTTATTAAAAAATAATAATAATATTATAAGCTTAAATTGCATCCCATATATTTCTTCTAAAGAACTTAAGGTTGTCAAAAGTTCTTTAAAATCAAAATAAAAATCTTTGCGCTGAACTTCTCATTTAAAATTTTATATATTTATAATTTAAAAGGTTGTATAAATTTAGAATAAAAAAAACTTAGATTTAAACGTATTAAATTTGATTTCATTTATTAGGAATTTTGTTAAAGAGCATTACTTTCGCATACACACATTATTATTTATATTATAATGTAATATTATTCGAAATCAAATTTCATCAAAATCAAAAAGTTAAATATAACGTCAAAGAAAATGAAAAAAATAAAGAAAAATTATATTTAGTTGAATTAATCTATACGTTACATATATTATATTTATTGAATTATTTGAAGTGAAAATCTGCAACCAAGAAGAAAGTTTTTGAAAAGATTTTCCATTTTCCATACAAACATATTATGTTTGATTCATACATTAATGTGATTAATGTGAATTGTAGACTTACATCTACATTCATATTACTTATTGCAGGAATAACTTTTTTTCTATTTAAAAATGTAGCGTTTATGATTTTGCTAGTAGCTATTTATAAAATTTTGATATTCAAAAAAAATCTTTCCGCCTTGATTATTGAGAAACTTTGCGCAGAATTTAACATTATTTTTTCTAGCACTTATTGCACTAACAGAAATATAATAAAACATAATTATGATTTTTCAAATAATCTATACTACAACAGTCAAACAAAAACTAAATAAATTAAAATAAATTAAATATTTTAAAATATTATTTATTTTGATTTAAAAAAAAAGTTAGATGAGTATCTAGTTAAATGATCACAATAATATACAACAAAATTAGTTGTATCCATATACACAAGCTGTGTCCTAGCCTGGCAGAATAAATCGGACTGGCAGACTATAACTTTCACATAAGCAAACTATAACAAAATAAAAATCATTAATTCATTCCAGTGAAATATAGTATAGAAAATTTAACACTTTGTAAATAAGCGGGCTCCGATCGATCAACTGAATAATAAATTTCTTTAAAATCTAAAATCAGAAATTCATTTAGTTTCAAATGATTAAACATTCTCGCAACAAATAAATAAATAAATAAATAATAAAATTTTCCTTCAGAAGTTGGAAACGGATTTAGTTTTACATGAAAAAAAAAAATCAAAACATTTAAATATCATCTTCAACTTTTATGGAAATGATTAAATATTTTTCTTCAGTTTTTAGGAATATTCAAATCATGTTCTGCACTACCTATTTTATTACATCTAAACCTTTTTCCTTTAGCGTTGCAGAAAATTTTACACAAACATGAAAAGATTAAGATTTTTTTTTTTATAACTGAGCTTTTAACGTCACATTAGATTCAGTAAAAACCGTGAAATGGTTATGATTTCATTTTTATGAATTATTATGATTTAATAATAATAAAAAAAAAATAAAAGTTTTTTACTTTTAAATTAAATTTTGTTATTCAATAAAAATAATGCTATTTTATTATGAGTTTTATTTTTTCAAAATGAAAATATTATATACATATTTTTATGTGTTTTTTTATTTAATATATTATTTTCATTATTATTGTTACAAAAGTAAAAAAAAACATATATATTTTTTTTATTCTTTTGATAATTTATTCAGATTTCTTTCTGATGTGAAGTGTTCTTGTTTCTTTAGAAAAAGGAAAATGTTTTTCATAATAGATTTTCTTTAAAAAAAAAAGGATATCTAGATATCAAAATCATACTTAAAAAAAAAAAGTTATTATTAGTAGCTAGCTGCTTTCAAATCCCACCAAAATCCAAGCAATAAATTTGTGAATAATTTTTCGACCAAGAATATCTTATATATTAGGCCGGCTGTTTAAATAAGCATATATATAGTTAAAATTTTATTTTGATAAGGTTTGAATGTAAAATACATAGAAATATGCCAAATAAAGTATATAACAAACATTTACAGAGCGTTAATTCTTTTCGTTTTTTTTTTACATAAATAAATAAAATAAATAAAATACTCATACAAAATGTAAGATACATAATACTTTGTATTTTAATTAATGAGTAACTTTTTGATTTTCTCTGCATTTAATACATATAAATTCTCAGATTAATGTTTGCGTAATTTCTAACTCCTTTGGGCTTTAAGATTCACATTTTATAACTTTTTTTTTTTAATTGAAATCCACTGAGATTAATTAAGTTTTGCGGCAATGAAAGATTTTGTAATTTTTTTTTTGTATATACCTATAATAATTATTTGTAAATGTTTCCTTATATATTTTCAAAATAATTATTATTTTTTATGAATTCAATACTTTAATTGTAAATATACAAATGTACATTAAAATTAAATGATTCAAAGGTGAAGATAGATTTTGAAAATTTTTATATTTTACAACCCTAACATTCCCCTGATACTTTAGATAGAGAGATGAAGATACAAACATAATTTTTTTTTTAAGATTAATTGATTTACAATAATATCTAGGTAGAAAAATAATAATAAATTTTGTTTTTTTTTTTTTTAAATTGATTACTTCTTCATAATTTCTGTCAGTGCGATCCAGTAGGGAATAAAATTAATAAATTTAAAATTATTTTCTTTTTTTGGAATTTTGGTATAATATTATTATGATATTCCTTTTGTATTCCGTATTAAAAAGAATTAATTCTACTGTATTACGTAAACGCTGAAAAATAGATAAACTGCCGCAGTTATAATTTCTGCACTGAAAAAACAGATAGCTGAGGCAGAAAATATTGCAATTTTAGTTATAACTTTATAGCTGATTCTTATAGATAAATTTGAATATTTATAATTATGAATATTTATGTTAAAACGAACTAGTAGATGACTGAACTAATTATTTTTTTATAGCAAAGCAAGAATAACTCAAACTTTTTCTTTTTGAATATATCTATTCATATGACTACTGCAATATCCGATATAAAAATTTCAGAAATTTATGCTGTACAAAAAATATTTTTTGTCATTTATTCTTCGCAAGAAAAAAGATTAAAAACTATAATTTTGGTGCAGCAACTTTTGCTATGCAATTCATTTGCTATAAATTTTTTGAACAAATATTGCTAGAAATTTCTGCTCGATTTTATAGCTAATTTTCTATCCAGTACTTTTTTTCAGTGTATTTATTATGACTTTTATAGCAATTTCAGTCTTTATGGCTATATGGCTGAAATCATATTCAGTGGAAATATTAGAAAAAAGTTTTAATTTCATTAAAAATTTGATAAGTGTAATACTTTCAAAGATATAACATGTACAATCGAAAATCTACTTCAAAACACTAGCTTGGGGGTGAGTGATTTTTCATATATTTCGTTTATTCGGAACTAGTCATAATTTTCCATTTTCGTATTCTTAAAAAAAAAAAAATTTATAAAATCGATAAAGGATAAAACATATTAACAAAATTATATAAAAAAAAAACTTTCTAAATTAATGTTAAAGTTAATTTTCGCTTTTATTTTTAAAAAAAAATTTTCCCAAAAAAAATATTGTTATTTTTTGTTATTGAAATAAATTTTATTTTTATTAATAAATTATGCATATTTCACTTTTACCGGCATAACAAAACAAACACAAACAATTTATAACTTTTTGATATACAAAACTGAACTGTCTTTATTTTTTTTATGCTCAATTTGTTACTGTCACAATATTTTGTATGACTTCAAATTCTTCCTAACCACTTTTTATTTTGCATAAAATTTATACAAATTTTAAGATGAAACTAAATTCCAAAATTGAAAAGAATTTTAACTTCACACAAGATAAAAAGAAAACAACTTTTTGAATTATACGATTTATTGTAAAAGCTTAATTTAATTTCGAAAAAAAAAAAAAAAAAATAGAATAAGCTTTAAACTTTCAAAGAGAATATCTTTTTATAAAATTGATAATAAGAAAAAAAGGAAATAACATAAAAAGAAACATAGAAAAATTGTTTTTATAATGTGCAAAGAAAAAACTTTGAACATATTTTGTAACGAAAGAAAATATGTCCAAAATTAAATTTAAAGATATAATGAGATAAATCTAATTCAGTGTCATTGAGACAAGCAGCGAGTTAGACGGCTAATTGCATAGCTAATTGCATAGAAATGCAAGTGTAACTATAGCAATTTAATTATATGCACTGAAATATGGATAGCGGTAGCTATATTTTTTGTATATTTTTTCCTATGCATATAGTTCAAATCGAACTAATGTTCCACAAACATTGTAAATTAGATTTGATATAAGAGTTTATAATCTTCTTGTTTTATTATTTTAGAATGTTAAATATATAATAACGATACTAGTTGGAAAAATCAAGAGTCACTTCACTATCAAAAATTATAGTTGAACGTCTAGGTCTAATAAAGAATAATGTTGGTATAGTTATTCTATTCTATTGTAAAAGAATTAAAGCGAATAGTTTTTTTAAGAATACAGAAAGAACGGCGACATATTAAATTTAATAATACAAAATTTTTATTCTCAAATAATTAAATCAAAAAATTCTATGCTCTTCATTAAGTATATACCTAGTTAAAAAAAAATTCAGAGCATTTTACTAATCCGATAATTATTTTCGCTTTTTCAATGCAATTTCAGTCCATTGACACCACATTCCATAAAGTTGTAGGCATTAAACTTGTGGTTTTTTTTTTAAAGTAAAAATATACAAACTTAATTCAATTTTCGAACTTTGTTTTAAGAGAAAATCAAGTGAAAATAATAAGAACTATATTAAGAATTCTCAAAAAGATAAATAAAATAAATAAAGCTTAATATTTTTGTTTATAACTTACTTTTGTTTTTAGAAGTTATTATTTACTATGATTTTTATACCAAAAAAAGAATTTAAAAAAATAAAAACGTTATGAAATAAAATTCCCAGACACAATAAATAATTAATTAATAATTGAAATATAAAAAAAAAAAATTTTTTAATAAAATTATATAAAATGAAACCACATACTATTAACTTAAAATAAAAATAATTCAATTAAATATATCACATTTTGGCATGTTGATGGTTTTTATTTTAATTTATTTTTTTTTATGATTAAAAAAAAAAAACACAATTTCCTTTTAAAATCATGAAAACACAAAGATATCATTAAAGGATAATTGAGTTATTACATATAATTTATTTTTTATTTTTTTTTATTGAAAAAGGACTCCTATATAGTTCGATAAACAATTTTGTCTTCTTTATAATGTGCGGTTTAATGTTTATTTTGACTTGTAACCTTGTCAAAAATAAATTTCATGAACAAAAAAATATACGATTTATGTATTTGAGAAGGAGACTTTTTGATTAAGAGGATATTTAATTTTTATTTGGTCTTTATTTATTTAATTTGTATATATATGTTATAGATTTCGATAATCCCAGTCAAAAACGAAGTGACTTCTTAATGAATTTAAAAACTTTGGAGAAAAAGATTCGTTTCTTATGTTTCTATGGAAGGAACGATGTTTTTGGAAATGTTATTATATTTTTTTAAAATAAACTATCGAAAAGGATTTAATATTAAAACATAATACATTGTACAATCGTACAATGTCGTTATTGAATGGAAGTAAGTTTAATAATGTGTTGTATAATAAGTTTCAGGCATAATGTAGGAGTGTTTGGACAAAAATCAAAAATTTATAGGCGGGTAGTCATAAATTTTAACTATATGATTGTATGCGGAAAATAAATTTCTTTAGTTTTTCAGAAAATTTGTCCTCTATATGTTATTCATAGAATTATTTATTTTAAAGGTTAGCAAAGTCTTCAACAAACTTTCATGTATGTTTGTCATAAAAAATTGTATAGTGAAATATGTAATATACTGTAATAATAAATTTGAAAAAAATTGGCATAAATAAATTTGTAATTTAATCTTTTATATTATTTTCCAAATAATATAATTAGTTAAGGAAATATTAAGTAATTATGGTTTTAGCTTTTTAGCCCCCTCTCCATCAAAAATAAAAAACCGGACTATATGTCTTCATTAAATGTCTGTCCGTCCGTTCACGACTAAAATACTCATAACTTTTGACCCATTCGATTTTCATGTTTCCTCAACTCGAAAAAAATTTATATTTGAAGTTAGAGGCTCTCAACGAGCAAAAGGTCTAACTAATTTTCATATAAATTTTTTAAAAATTTTAAACTTAATAAAAGTTTAAATGAATTCTGATTGAAATAAGTGTGTGGATGGATAGATGTCGATTAGCGGAACTAAGAAAAATGTTTAGAACCCAAAGACACGGACTAGAGTTTGGATTTTTATGAAAATTTATATATTTGTGCATATGACTATATTAAAAAATATGCTTACTATTGCGGTGTCTTAAAATTTAAGTATCCTTAATCGAAATCCTGAAAACGGGTCCCACTTTTCATTTATGAGATAATGTTCTACATTTTTTGATTATATATTAAAGCTTAAATTAACATGATCTATTTATCCTTTCCGTAATACTTAATATAAAACTTTAAAAATAATGAAATTAAATAAAGCAGATTGATTATATTTTTCCTTTCATCCATATGTGCACAAAATTTTCTTATTTTTTATTTTCTTATTAAAATTTAAAAAATAAAAAAATATTGATCGTTTTGATTTCTGTTTTTCATTTGAAATTATTATTCCAAGGAAGCTAAAGTTTTTGAGAATAAAAAAAAAAGGTTAAAATCTCAATATTTTTCTTGGAATAATATTAACATCAATCCGCTTTGGTGTCAAAACTGAAACATTAGATTCACTTCATTAAATTAGAAAAAATTTGAAAATTTTACTTCTTAAATTCTTAAATTCAAAAAAAAAAACATTTAATACATGAATGTATAATGTTACGTTGTTGAAGTGTACATACTATAAATAAATATTATGGTTTTTTATTAGTTTATACCAACTAAACATCATAAAAGAAAATTTAATGCTTCTTCAAACTCAAATGAAAATTGGATATTATGAAAATAGGGAATCTATATAATTTGTATATTTATAGATAATAAAAAATTCCTACAACTTAGAAATAAATTTTTATTATTTATTAAATAAACTTCTTTTATTACAAAATAATACCATAGTATTGAGTATAGATAAAGTAATAAAATTTAGATTGTCTCATTTTTTATTTTATTTTTTTGTTATTTGAGCTTCCCAACAGTGTTTTTCAAGTAAAAGTTACTTATAGTTTTTCCAACAATAAAGCAATAAAACACTATAATGAGCCCGGTGAGGAATTAGAAACGATACAAAGAAAAAAATTTGTATTTTTCCTAATATCGAATGTCGAATGTGAAGTAATGAAATATTAACTTAATATTTTTCATGGATAGGTGTCTTGTAGATTTAGAAAATTATTATTATCTCGTTTTTTTTATCGATAGTAGACTGAAAATCAATATTAAATTCATTATTGATAATTTTATAAGATATTTATTGATTCACTCAATCATAAAAAATAAAACTTTTTAGAGTTTACTTATTGTGAAAAATTATTCGCAGAGAAGAAATATTTAATTTTTGTATATTTAGGATATCTAGTGAAGGACAACATTATTGTCTATGAAATTCTCGGAATATTGATAAGTCGGATCCCACTCATAATGCATGTTTGTATTATGTATAATTTTGTACGTACATTGTAGTACATATATTTGAATGACCTCACAACATATTTTTTGTACATATTTTTGTACATATTTTTGTACATATTGATGACCTAAAAAAAATATGCTCATAAATTTATTGCCAATTTTTAAAACCTACAATTTATAAGAAATACGTTACTATAATTTGAAAACTTTTAAATTATTTATAAAAGAAAGATTTACAACTTGGAAAAAAAAACAAGATTTTGTTAGTATGTCTTTATTATCTTTGCGAACTAAGCAGAATTTCAACGTGTCAACCTAACGCTAGTTTAAATTAGCAAAATAAAATTAGGTTCAATCGGGTTCGATTTAAATCTTCCATTCGATATTTTACAATTGGCAATAACTTTTACCCTTCTTTCAAACTAATTTTACAATAACATTAAGAAGCATATACTTAGCATACTGGTAGTTTGGGAAAAATAAATATTTCCGAAGATTTTTATACAAAAAAAACCCTATTTAAGAAACTTTAAAATCATTTAAAAATAATAGCATAATAATTTTCCATTTAAATGTTTCATGCTGTAAGTTTGTAATAAATTTTTAATAGTATAACGCTCTTTATTAAATATAATATATATAGTATATAGTGCGAGATATAACGTAGATATAATTATAAAAATGTAAATAATTGAATAAGCTTGATTTTATATAATTTTATTATTATTGTTCATAATTATTATCGAAAGGATTAAAAGGAATATAAAATTTTGTGGCGAGAAACTTTATGAGACGAAAACTATGACAATAAAATTTCTTGTTAATCCTTTAAATTGCCATTTTTCGTAATCCTTTTAAATTACTTCTTTTTTTTTTGTCGTAATTATTATAATAATATTTCGGAATGGGATTTATGAATTTCAGAATGGACGACTAATGCAATTATTTTCTGTAAAAGTTTTAATTTCGTTTTAGATGGTGATGAGAAAATATTAATATAAAAAAAAATTATATAAAAATGTTACAATTAGTTCATTGTCTGTAAAAATTATTTATTTGTACTTCAAATTATCTCTGAAATTCATATAATGCTTCAGATTAAACATATTATATTCATTAATCTGAAATTTTCAATTTCAGAAAAATAATTTTAGTAAATATAATCTATAATCTGCCACAGATTTATCTTCTATCTTAGTTTCATTAATTTTTGCCTTATAGTTTAACAAGAGATGAAATGGATCAAAGATATAATCATCGCAAGAACATTTAAATTAATTTTGACATGAAATTCAATTGTTGTGAAAATGACGACCATCTTGAAGTTTTCTTTAGAAATTTTACCATTTTTCTACTCTACTTTATATAGTACAATATACTATATTATAAAATACAATCCTTAACTAGTTTAAAATTCAAATAATTTAAGACAGTATCTTTAATTAAATTGCTCGCTTTTAAATGTGGCTATCAAATAAAGTTAAAATTGTACTAATAAATAAAGTAAAAAAATAGTATATATTTTCATTTAAATTGGTGGTAATAAAAACCAATTTTGTTTTTTTAAATACATTTCATGACATTTAAAAAAAAAATTTTATTTCAAAATCGTGCACAAACTAATCGCAATTATATTGTCCAGGACAAAAAAAAAAATTAAATAAAATAAATATACAATGGAAAATTCAGAGGAATAATAAAATTGTAATAGAAGATATACAATTTGAAAATGTCTGCAAACATTTTCTTGGGTCGCCAAAATCGTTTTAAATTTATGTAATTTATTCCAAGTAGATAAAATTTTATTTAAATTTCAATAAAATGATCTTTTAAATACATATTTCTGTTTTATTTATTTATATATTTATATTTTTTTTCAAATAGAGATTTTTTTTTTAATGTCAGAAATCACGTTTAAATATTTTGAATTTTTTATAAAATGAACAAAATTTATAAAATAAATTTTTATATAAATAAAAAAAAAATTATATTAATTTTTATCGCCGCGTATTATAAGAAATATAAACTGAAACTTTTGTGTTGAAGTTTCCAATCATTTTAAACTCTGAAACGACCACGAAAAGCTGTGTTCCAATCATAATGTGCATTGATGGAATTTTAATCTGCAGGACGACAGGTTTCAAAATTTTAGAAAAATCTATATTAAAGACTTTAAGAGTATACAATATTTATTTGAAGATTACAGACTGTAATATTATATAATAGTAAAGGCAACCATATTTATCCGATAGTGTTTATCTTGATAGACGTTGTATGCACATATAATATTTTTGAATGTATGAATAATCGATAAAAATCCTTATTAACTTAAAATATTATAATGTACATTTGAAATTTCAAAATATAGCATATATTGTGGAACTTTGAACAAAATACACAATTCGGACAAAATTTTTTCCAGCTTTAGGCAATGCAGATCAATTATAATAAAATTACTTAATTTAATAAGTAATAAAGAATAAATATCAATTTTATATGGATTTAGGTTCATTGTTTGTTAAATGATTATATATATTATTATTTTTTTGAAAATTCAGTTTAAGGGGATTAATAATCTTAACATCCTTTTTTTTTCTTAAACAAAAAAAAAAACAAATAAAAAAAATAGCTTACATCATAAAAAAGAAAAAAATTATGTTATCCTCAAATGTACCCTTCACATCATAAAATTAAACCTATTTAGGGATATAAATTTCATGAATTGTTTTTATAAGAAAAAAAAAAAAATAAAAATAAAAATAAAATAAATAACTTTATTATAAAGTAAGAGATTTTCAAAACTTGAATAAATGTAGTTAACACAGACAAAATTATTTCCATATTAATTCGTATAAAAATATTTTCTTTGTGGATTTAAAAGCTTTTCGCGTTAATTTCATACTGATATATTATATTTATGTTGGATTTAATTTTAAGCGCTAAGAGTATTTAATTGACATGATGATTACTTTGTAATATAGGAGGTTGTCAGACTGAGGTTTTTTTTTTTGATTATATTATCATTTTAGAACCGACATGACACTCTCTTCATTTTTATAACAAATAAGTTTTTTTCCATTATGTCCGAAATAATTTTAGGCGAGTCTGTTTTTTTTTTTAATTGACATGGTCATGGTGTAGTGGTATTGTCATTATCCTTCGGTTTGTCCTTCGGGCTGAAATTTCTTTGAATTTTTCAGTTGTCCACTTGATCTAAATGTTTGTGTTGTTTTCTAATGTATTTGTCAATTTCATCAAAAATATTATACTGTTTTCATGTGCCAGTCGTGCAAATATTAAAAAATAAATTATTAACATTAAGTATATTAATGTTTGGTAATTATTATAATATTGCCAACAATTTGTATATCAAATATATAAAAAAATCTATACAAATTATCTACTGGAGAAGAAAAATTAACTTAAATTAAAAATATTGGCAATAAATTCTTTTTATAATTTGAACTTTATATCCCTATAATTTCGGAATAAAAAACACACAAAAATGGCAATAAATAAATTTGACTACAATTTTGTCAAATAAAAACAAATTGATCAAAGCAATTTTTTGGTATTAATTAATTATGTATATATGAACAGTGTATTAGTTTTTTTCATTCAAAAGTGGTATTTATAATGTTAACAATATTTTGAAACAGTGTATTGAGAATATTTAATAATCAAAATTTTAAACATTTTAATGTGGATCAAAATTATTGATTTATTGAATATTAATCAGGATTAGAATTTTTTTTTCAATACTTTTTATATATTCATGTTACTCAACCATTAAATTAAATTGCACTAATTCTTGTCCTATCTCACCAGTAGTACTCATGAATTGATTCCTATATAAGAGCATGATACTGATGTTTTTTCTATATTTTCATTTTTAATTATTATTTAATTAATTTTTTTTTTCAATTAATTTTTCATAATTTATTTTTCAATACATATAATTTTTGGTATTCGAACTATCTATGATTTTGACATTAGATATTATAAAGAGATTGTTTTTCTATACCTTGTGATCTGTATTATTGAAATCTTTGTTAGTATTAAAAATATAGATAATAGAACTTGTATTATAATAAATTTATATTGTTCAATATTATATATTTATAAATCATTGTAATTTTTGTTGGAAAATTTTCAAAACTTTTCACAATTAATGAGAACTATATAAACTTTTTCAAGCTCTGTACTCTTTTTGTGTTTCATGCTTAAATTGCATAATACATTTTATCCATACATTATACTAGTATATTACATATTGAGATTTATTCTATTGAAAGTAATTAATATCCTGCTGAGTGTACAATATTGTTTCAAATATTTAATTGCAATAAAGGGAATATAAAGGAAAAACCCATTTTTTGTTTTTTTTTTATAATTGCAAAATATTCTTGGAATTTCATCCAGCAGAATATGCTCTTGTATAAAATATTAAGCAATTATTCTAATGAATATGAAATAATCATTATTATAGTTTAATGAAATTGAGATTTTATTAGAGATTAATATATGTATATTTTGTTTATTGTACAATATTTGTATAGGAATAAAGAAACATAAGATTTTGCAATTAATTTTCCATTCAAAATTCATATAATCTTTTTCAGTGCCATGACAAAATTTTCAAACACATTCAAAATCTATAGATTATATAATTTAGCGAAAATAACTTTTTGGAATATGACTTTCAGAAATTATTAAAAGAAAATTGTTAATTGAAAATTATAAAATTATGTAAACACTAAATATTGAAAGAAAAACTTTTCTACTCTAATTGTTCCCCTTGTTATTATATTTTATTAACATCTATTTACATTCTTTTAATTCTTTGATATTAATGTAAATTGTATATAAAACTTCGTAAAGTACTTTCAATAATATTTCAATTATTAACAAGATTTCTGTGAGTATTGTTCAAACTATTATTTCAGGACTCTTAATTTCTATCGTTTTTTGTTTGCTTTACTTTTTTGTGCGAATACACTTCAATTATGATCTGCATTATCATCAGTATTTAATTACTGTCACTTTCTACAACATACATACTTAGTTAAGAAAAATGTAACTATATTTATAATATATTTCCATAATATTCATGTTAAAAAAATTTTTTTAAAAAACATATTTAAAATATAACAAAAAAATATTATCTTGAATTTTCTTCGGCCTGAATATTTTTATTTATTATGCAAATATTCCTTATAAAATAACATACACACACAAAGTTTGCATATATTTTACAATGAGATAATATTTCCTAGAAAAAAAAGTGGTAAAATTTATGTATTTAATTCTACAGAAACAAAACTGGGTGAAAATGAAGTGTTTTTAATGCTCTCTATCAACTCGAATTTTATTTATACAATATATTATAAATGAAATCTAGATTTTTGATGTATGCGATAATGTTGTACGTGATGTTACCGCAGAGACATGCACATGATGTTATAAAATTATCAACTATATATGAAAATAACACAAAATTCATATCACGAATAATTTTGAAAAATTTGTTCATATCACTTACTCTTTTAAATATTTTATAAGCGCACAATTATTTTGAACACTTTCAATTGAATGAAATCTTATTTTCACACAAAATTAATTTAATCATGATATCATCAAATTATGTATATAACGTTATAAACATATAGCAGGTACATATTGACGAAATAAACATCCATGAAAATTATAGTGTCACAGGATTTTGATATAAAAAACAAAAAAGTTTCTAGATAATATAGTTTAACCTAATTTTGTTAAAATATAATTTTATTAAACTTAAAATTTAATTACCAATATTTTGATAAAAAAATTCAATTTATTGTTTTTCGAATCATTCAAAGCTTTCATAGATATTTTATATATAGAAAATCTAGTAATTTAGTAATTATTAATATAACCCATTATAGATTGGTAAATTTTAAACAATAATATTGTTACTAATAATATTGATACTACTTACTGAATGATATTATAGTATTTATTTCATCAAAATTTAAAATTTTTAAACTGTTTTGCTATTTTTGTTTTTAAAAAGGTTAAATAAAATAAGACCGACAAAGTTTTTCGACGGTGAAATATTGGTTCGGTATGAAATAGTTATTCAGGATAATACCCTATACTGAAGACTTTTCTCATTATTAAATAGATATTTTATTTTTTTGACTTTGTATAAAGCGATTTAGAGTTTAAAACTATTAATTATTTAATTAATTATTTCTTAGAGAGAATGATTTTAATTTTTAATCTTAGAGATAATTATTTTTATTTTTTTTTATAACGATTACTATCATTTTTATATGGAAAAATATAAGCGCATAAAGAATATAAAAGAAAGAATTTTGATTCAAATTTTATAACCACAAGAAAAATAAAAAGTTTAATATAATGTCAGACGCAAATGAGGGCATTCGCCTTATTTTAATGAAAATAATAATAAAAAAAAAAACAATAAAATTTTTTTTAATAAAACTTATTTAAAAAAAAAAAAAACAGAAAAATTATTTCTTTAACACCATAAAAACATTTTATGTAAACAAAACAAAAACAATTTTTATTTCTATCTAGGGAGAATTTATTTTTTTATTGATTCTTTTCTCTTTTTTTTTTGTAGTAGACGAAATGTCATAAAAAAGTTAAAAATTCCTTGAAATTGAAATAAAATTTATTTAAAACATTTAACGTGAAAAAAAAGGATTAACATTACAACAAAATGATTGGAAATCTGGGGTAACAATTTTCATTTATTTTATTGGTATAAAAGAGAGGGATCTTAATCGTTTATATTTATATGTTAAAAATTATTGAAGTTAATGTACAGATATTTTTTTAATTTAATCCCATTTTAAATTTCAGTTAAACGGGAATATTCGGGATATTATTCTAGGAAGTGTAAGCCCCCTATTCACCACGTATAGTTTGAGAGATATTCTGTACATGACATCGAAAGCTTGAAAGTTTTGTAATCAAAATAAGAACAGTAATTAGTAAGTAATTAAATAAATAAATAAATTCCAATAATTAATTAATTATTTTTTTCCTCCACTTATTTTACTTAATGAACACTAATCTGTCTCATTATTGGTTTTAAAAATTTTCCAACAATTAACTATTTTAAAATTCATATAATAAAATACAGAAAAATATGAATATATTATTATAGTTTAAAATAAAATACATTGTATTTAAATTCCAATTAGCAACAAAATTAATTCCTAACCAATAAATTTGATTTTCTTCTGAATTATTCAAATTTTAATTGAATAAAATAATTTTTGATTTAATTTTTTAGTGTTAATATTTTTCGCTTTTTTCTTCTCTGTTTTCATGTACTCTGTAATTATAATTTGAATGACACACTTTAACGAAAATATGTTTTCAAAATATATTTGCAGCAATTAGGTACTAACTTTGTCAAGATTTGAAGATTGTAAGATAATAAATTTTGTTTTACTTTTTAAACAAGTATATAATTACTAAAATCGAGACTTTCAATAACTAGAATTTTATTTTTTTAACAAAAATAGTGTATATTACAATTTATTCACAATATCCTTCGAATTATGGATAACTACTACATGAATTATGTTTTGTCAACAATAACGGCTAATATATATAAGTCTAGTTTTGCGTTGTTTCTTTCAAATATCGCAACTTTACTATGTACATAGTAATATTATTTGAAGTCATTTTTTATAATTTTCATAAAATTTTTCATCATAATTTCTATTATTTTTCTTATTACAGTGTAATATATTTTTTATTTTGGGGTGAAATTTCACCCATGCTACGATTAATCTGTTTTGCTATATAGATATATTTATAAGGGTGATGACATAAGATGCCAATTAATATTAACATTAAGATTTGCTATATGCAAGAGAAATAATTTGATATGATGAAAGATTTGTAATTGTATTTATTTATTTTTTTAATTTTAATATTTAATAAAAAGTTTATTAAAATATTCTGCTTCAATAAATGTGGTTTCAAAAATTTACTAATAAATAATTAATCAATTAATAAAATCATATTTTCATACATATAAGTTTAGGTATTCGTTACGTGTTCGCATTTTGTTAAAATAGAAGGTAATTCGTTTGATATTATAGGTCCGGAATTGTTTAGCTTGATTTTTATTTTGTTAGATTTATAGATTTCATTTTATTATTACATAATATGTCTTTTATATTTGATGACATCAATAAAACACTGTATGCGCACTATCGTTCATATTAATTCTTTGCAATCCTATTATACATTATAACTTGGCATGAATTGTTTATTTTTAAAGTTTATTTAGCGCACATAAATGCATATCAGGATTATTCTCACATAATGAGTAAGTATTTTACATAAATTTTATAATTAATATTTTTGGAATAAATATATAATGAATTAAAGTTGGTGGAGATATGAGATGCAAATCAGATTAAGCGATTTTAATCACCTTTAATTTAATAATCAGTAGCATATTATCATTTTGAATTTTAAGTACGTTTGTATATAATTCTCATTTCCATTAAATTAAAAAAAAAATTTAAATAAAACTGTTACTATCAGGAAAAGTGTATCATCACATCATAATAATTTTATAAATAAAATTATGCATAGTTTTCTAATTACATACGTACGTGATGCACTTGCATAATGTTCAAGTTCATATTTGTATAATATTGTATTTAGTTTTTAATAACAATCGAACCAAACTTACCAAGGTTGAATGAGCATATGTATTAAAAAATATACTTACATTATGAAAATATTGAATAAAAATCTTAGAAATACTTTCGTCATATAAACATTTTGAATATTGTGCACATGTTATGAATTATGCTCTTTATTTTGAAAACGATGGAAAATGGGATATGGGACGTTTTCCAATTTTAGAGCATATGTAACGTGGGTTATAGGATTTTTCATGATCGTTAAAATTCCAAAATATTACTTTCGTAAAAAAATTGTTAGTTGTCGATTTATTATCATTGCATAAAATTCCAAAATATTACTAAAATTAATTGAGGAAAAAATAATTTGTGGAAAAAATAAAATCAACTCTTCAAAACTATTTTATAATTCAATATAACCTGTGTTTGTGTATATTCAGAAATAATTTCTATAAAATATTAAAGTCAAAACTAGCTTAAGTGCATCATGTAGAGATTTATGATAATACCGCAAAAAATCATAAAAACAAAATATAACACGACTAACAACTTTTTCCTTCTAACATGCCATCAAAAGTAAACTTTATTAAATGTTCTTTAGGGAAATCCATTTTGAGATTGAAAATTAGTTAAAATGTTCATCACTCTCAAAGGAATTTCATTTTTATTATTCAAAATATGTTTTTAAATGAAATTAAAATAAAATTTAGAAAGAAAAAAAATTTTTTTTTTCAATTCTACTATTGAAGCATAAATTAAAGTGTTTTACAACTCAAAATCCTTTTTTGTTAAATACTTTCAAAGCCAAAACCAAATAAGCAAAAGCAAATAGGTATTACTTAGCACTCTAAGTATTTAAAACACATTATGCATAGAAATATATCTACATATAATATAGAATGTAGATTTCATCTTAAAAACTATAATTATTGTAAAATTTTGATGCTAATATAGTTAGAGAAAGTTATTCAAAATTCATTTCATCATATTACCTATAATCATATTTCTATTACGGATTCTCTGATCTGATTTATATTTTCAGAGTATAGTGAGAGTTGTAGGTATCGTGTCTGTAGGTTGCCATGTCTTTTTTCTACAGGGAGCTCAAAATCTATTTTACCTACATTTTATACTAAACTACTGGAAAATGTGTTTTTTTTTTTTAATAAAAAAAAAGGTAATATGTATATTGATCCGTAGCGCCACATCTCGTACGCAGAAAAAAACAGGTTTAAATACCAAAAATTCAATGCATTTAATAATGAGAAAAATTAACTATAAACAAACAAACTTCAAAATGAAAAAGAACTCATTTTTTGAGAAAGATACTTAAATCTTCATAATTTTATAAGTTTCATTGTAGAATATCTGTCATACTTCTATTATGTCAAGCTAAACACTTTTGAATAATTATTATGTCAACAATAAATGTTGCATTAGCATTAGTTTTGTGCTGGAAAATTTGTTACAATTAAATTTTGAACTTTTATTCGGTTGATAAACCCGATATGATTAATTTAGTGTCATTAATATCATGCTATTAAACCATTAATTATTAACTTAATTTCTAACGTCATAATATGTAACAACAATATTTAGCCAGCTTTAGTTAGTATAGATACTATGCAACATAAATGGATTGGGCAATAATTATTCTAACACAATATCTTTTTTATTTTGTTGTTGTTTTTGGTCATTCCAATTTATTTTCAATATTGAATTTATTTGGCACAAGAAATGAGGAAAGAAATTGTTTTACTCATCATCGAATTTGTGTTATTTATTTTAGTATACACAGAAAAAAACGGTTACTATTAGTTGGGAACCAGCTGTAAAGTTATAACTATTTAAAAATTATAATTATAATTTTTAATGCTTTTCTATCGAAAAATAAATTACAAAACAAATTTTTAATAAGTACAATATGAATATCTGAAATTTTTATGAAAAGAATTGCCATAATGATACGAACAGATGTATTAAAAATTAAACTTTAGATATTTTTCCATGCCATGACAAATTTTGACAATGCCTAGCAAAATTTTGGTAACGTCATCCACTAATTCGATTTGAACTATATACATAGCAAAAAATGTACAGATAGCTGCAGCTATTTGTTTATCAGTGTAGACATTTTGCATGTATTTATATTTACCTTTAATGAACTTCTGAAACCTTTTCTCAGAATATAAAAAATAATTCTTTATTTTGATTTTCCATTCATATTTTCAATAAAGATTATTTTCATTTTCATTCAAGCAGAATTTAAAATAATTTTATAAATAATGTAGGTAGTTACTTTTAACTTTAAATCTATGTACAATTACATATACTATTCATACATAGGTACAATAATTTTTGAAATAATATATAAAACTACAAAGAATATGAGATAGAGCGAAATATTAATGTAAATTTTATAGTTTTTTTTTTGTGTCTAGAATTGTAGACAAGTATTTCGTTTGTACTCACAGTATGTATTATGTTGTTTTTTAATAGGTAATAAGCATTTTTAAAATTAATAAGTATATTAAAATTATTAATTGCGATCGGGAAAAAATATAAACGGTGTGGTGTTTTTTTAGAAAATTAGTTTAGGAAAAATAAAAAATTAATTTAAGTATCCATTAGTGCAAAATTTCACATAGTGAAATTAAAGTTTTAAGTTAGTTAGTTTATTGTAGTTTAAGTTTTATCCTATAGGAAAATTTTCAAATGGTTTTGTTTATATTATCCCTGAATAGGAGATTATTATCCAACAAATTGTATATATACTCGATATAATATATTTCTGTAGATAAAGGTAAATCAAAACTTAGCTCTGTAAGTCAATTATTATATAAGTGAAAAATCAAAAAACTTGTAAATTGAAATATCTTGGAAATAAATATGAATTGAATTGAATTGAATTAATTTAAGTGTAAAATTAACTTTGAGTGACTTGTTTGGACATTCTGCTGATGTCATTTAAAAATCGTTCTTGTATTAAATTTTTTTTATACAATCGTGAAATAAGTTTTTAAGCTTAAATTTCTTAAGAACCTTCTGTCTGATTTTTAAATAATTTAAAGGAGTTTATTTTAGAAGTTTGTATATACTTAATAACTTAATAATGCCCAATCTGATTCACTTGATTCTGAACTCTTTTAAATTGATTCTGATGAAACTTAGTGTGTTGGGTAGATTAATGTCGTTTAGAGTCACCCTGTCACTGATTGTTACCAAGGTATTTTAAAATTAAAGTATAATCGAAATGCTTAAAACGGACCCTATATTTTATTTACGTAGTTCTGTTCCCATTTTCTAGTAATAAAATTCATATAATAAAATAATTATTTTGAAAAACTGACAATATTCCAAGTTTATCTATCTATAACATTAAAAATAACAAAAAACAAATATAAGAATATGTGGGAATAAATTATGTTTGAGAAAACCTGTTAATAGGATTAATTTAAATAAATGAAAAACTCTATTTATGTTTAATATTTATTATTCTTCAATCAAATTTTTTGTATTTATTTTTCTTTTGATAGTTCTGTTTAGTTGCCTCGTATTTTAATTTGGTTTATAAATAACTATGATAACGAACCATTATTATATGAAGATGCTGCTATTTTTTATGTACATAAAATATACACAAGTTTGTTGGTTTATCAAACTCTTTGTTCATAACATAATAATATTTATTTATTTATTATAAACTAATGATGTTGCTCTTTAATTTTTCATAACAAAATAATACCAGTGTCAAATAATTTTTCAATACAATTAATTATTGTATGGAATTTGTGAATTATAATTATGAGAAAAAAAAAATTCAATTTATTATAATTAGATAAACAAGAATATTTCATTAAAATTAAATAAATCATATTTAAATAAAATAACTTTAAATTTGCCAAAAAAATTAAAATATTATTCAAAAAGTAAATTTAATCTTTAGAACATTTTTTGACTCGTTGAACTGAACAATTGGATTGTATAATTTATTAAAAATATGAATAAAAAATATCATTTAACTGGGCAGCGTGTTTTATTAAACTACAAACGAAAAATTCATATTACTGCAAAAAATTACAATATTTTTTCAGTTTAAATTAGTAATGAAATTTTTTATTTTACAAAAATATGAGGAAAACGAAATGACAGCTCAATGCGGAACTATATAGCTTATTTGTTGCATGCATTTATAAAAAAAATAATTGTATTTACATTTAATTATTTTCATAAAATATAAATATACAGTATGTATATTTTAACCAATAAAAAATTAGTTTGATTTTTAAATATATATTGTTACAGCGGCTACACGGCAACGTGTTCATTTTTTCAATATACAGTCCCGTCATTTTTTGTTAACTAAATTACATCTATTTATTCTAGATAAAAAGGAAGATTATCTATTTACTGATAGAAGTAATATCATTCATAAAGTTTTTGAAAAAAAATGCAAAAAAAAATAAAAGAAAAAATTTATTATTTTATAGAAATTTAAAGAGCTACATAGGTATATTAATTAAGTTAATATTCATAGACTCAAAAATAAATTTTCAGCTAAAAGAAAATTCCTAAAGCCGATATACTTACATAGCTTTTATCAGATTGTTATAACATAAACCGATTGTACATTATACTTGATAATATACGGTTTTTTATGTTTTTTCATTTCTGTCATTTATTTCATTAATGTAAACATAACAAACGCATATTATACTTTTATCACCACAGTTACTAGAAATATTTATTAATTACCACGTATTTATAGTCTTGGGAACAAATTTCAATTATGGTATATAGTAATTTACAATTAATTTTTATTTGTCCTGAATCAGAAACCATGTAAATTTCAATATTATGCTTTATAAATGTATAATGGCTATATATGAACCTAAATATGAATTTCATAAAATTTTTTCTGAAAAAAAAGGAACAATTTTATATGTTTTTGTGAAAAAAAATTGAAAAAAAAAACGTTTGCTACCTTCGCAACAAATCAATTTTTTTTTCAAATTTAGAATATTTTTGAAGCCATAAATATATATAATATATATAAATATATATAAATATATATCGAAATAAATATATAAATATATCTACAATATTTCTATATTTTGTGAGCACAAGTCTTTTTTTGATTAATCAAAACTATATGTAGCTATTTTATAATCAAAAATTTACTTATAATTTATTTAAAAAATTATTCTTAGTTACCGACTGAAATGGCTTTATCATAGGAATAAAATTTAATAACTTTAATTAAAAAGTTTGAAAGGAAATTTTTTTTTGTTATTATGATGTTATTATGAGTATGATGCACCTACTTTTCTTCTTTTTTTTTTTTGATTTAGTGTTGTTGTTCATATAATTTCTTGTTTTTATGGATTCTTAATTGAAAATTTATGAAGAAGAAAATAAAATCTAAACTTTAAGGGTTTCAAATGTTTAATAAAAGATCCATATTCTTTTTTGAAATTTATAACGTATAGACTTATTAGTTGGGCCAATTAACTTTTAATTTTTGTTGAAGCCAATTAACCAGAAGTTATGCTGAAAGAGGTTCATAATGAAAAACAAAAATGTGATACTTAAAGGTAAATTAAATAAATACAATATTTTATTATAAAATAAACAAAGTTATACTTTGGTAGTATCTTGGAAGGTATCTTGTATAAGGTTTAAAAATTATAAAAATGTTGTATATAATAATAGTTATGTACGTAAATAGCCTTTATTATTAAAGAGAAATATACAAAAATATTTAGAATTGAAACAGTGAACCAAAATTGTTTTATTTTATATTGAACAATATCGATTTAATATATTTTTTTGAGTGAAGTACTATTTTGAAGATAGTACTCAGTTTTTAGAATTTTATTTCAAATTATGTACACATAATTTAGAATTATGAATATTGCAACTATTTAAGTCATAAAAAATTTATTTTCTTTTAAAATAAAATCAAGAAAATATGGCTTGTAAACTCAATATCAAAATCAAATTATACACTAAAATTATTATTGTTAATTTTCACCATTTTCACACACAATTTTAAATCTGCCAATTAAATAAATCACTCATGTGAAATTGATTGACATAATAATTTTATTAGAAATTATTATGTAGTTTTCAAAACTACAGCACACAATTATATATTTTTCTGTCATTAAAAAATATTTTAGTTAGGTAGTAACATTAGAAAATAAAATATATTTTCCAAACAGAAAATGAATATAATGCAAAAATTTATAATAATTTTACATAAATTTGTCAAAAATTTTGAATAAAGTAAAAATTTTGTTCATTAAAATTATTAATAATTTTCTTTTGCTATTAATGTTTATGTAATAAATTTAATAAATAAATTGATGAATGTTTTTGAAAACTATATTCATTATTAAGTTTTCTTAGCAAAAAACTATTGCACAGGTTAAAGAAAAAGTAAATTAATAAATTTCAATAACAAACTTATATTAAAACTTATTCGAAGCTGTTTTTCTTTGATCAAAACTTATTGTTAAAAATCTAAGATATAAAAAGTTTCACAATTTTTGTTCTATCGAATTGATATAAGTTTCGAAATTAGTGTGGTTCGAAATATTGTAATTTTATAAAAGACGGTTAAGAGTTGAGTTTTTCATGTTTACTTAATTCTAGATTCATGTATTTGTATAATTATCAGACCAAATTCTAGAAACTAGATAATTTTCTGTAAAAATTTATTAATTATACAATCAAAAAGTTTATTGAAATGTTTGTTGATTTTTTTTTACATTTAATTAGGTCTTTATATTTTGATTTTTGAGAATATTTTAAAATTTTTTAATTTAATTAGTTTTTAGCAATTATCGCTTTTCAAACATTGATTAATTTTCTTCAATAATGGAAATTTTATTCCACAAATACCTCTAAAGTCATCTGTATCTATAGACCAAATCTTCACTCCACTTAAATTGTTCTTTTTTAAAAATCGAATTTTTTCACGAATACTTTTCTCATCGTCATAGCCAACCCATTGATTGCCTATAAAAGAGAAAAATATGATTTCTGTGACAAAAAAGTAGTATTACAAAAAAAAAGTAGTTAGAATAAGAGTGTCTTCAACAACTGTTACCTTTATACGCGTACGGAACTAATTGTTGTGATTGCCATTTTTTTATCCAATTACCACTATTCAAATTTTCGCAAATCTCATTGTAGCCAAACAAACCAGCTTCTTTTGTGTACTTTCCTTGCTGCCCAGGACCATTATGTGGACTGCCAACGGTGTTTTGGTTCGAATTTTTCAAAGTAAATGTTCTGCCATAAAATGGTATTCCCATATTTATTTTTGAAGCTGGAGCTCCTTTTTTCAACCAGTATTTGATAGCAGCATCAACATTTAATTGCTGTTCGAACGAAGAATTGTCCGCCGGCCCAGCATATAATGGTGCATTTATACCAACTTTACTCCCAAAAGGGCCATTGAAATCATATGCCATAATATTAATTAAATCTAAATATTTTGATATTTCTTTTATATTGTAAGATTGTTCTGCAGAGAATTCAGGAGCAGCTACTGCAGCTGATAGAAGAAGCTTATGTTTTTTTAATCTGTAATAAAATTATTTATATTTTGATATAATTAATAATATCATATAATTTTTCAATACTAACTCTTGTTTTAATTCCTTTAACAAGATAACAAAATTTTGTTTATCAACTTTTGAGTCACCATCTCGTTGAGCTGGATATTCCCAATCCATATCCAAACCATCGAATCCATGCTTTAAAATGAAATTTACTGATGATTTGATAAATCGTTGACGTTTTTTAGAATCTTTAGCTAGCTGTGAGAATTTTTTGGAACCTTCTGTCCAACCCCCAACTGCGGCTAATGTTTTCAATTTTCGATTTTTTTTCTTAAGATTGTTAAATTTCTTTATATTGCCAAGACCGTAATTATCTTCTAAATCCAGATATGGATTGAGAACTTTAAATTCACCATTATTTTCCACACTGAAGAATGCATACATTAAATGAGTACATAAATTTGGATCAATATGAGAAACATCAAATTTTGCATTTCCTTCTCGATACGTTGCCCAAGAACCGTAATAACAAAGTATATTTTCTAGAAAAAAAAGAAGTTATATTGAAAATACGCAAACTTGTGAATCTAAAAGTTTGTCTAAATAATTTACTTACTTTGTGCGAGTACTAAAGAAGTAAATGTCACTATAATATAACATATATAAATAATGAATATATTCATTTTGTCTATTTATTTCTTAAATTAATTGTAAATAAGATAAATATTTAACACATTCTAAAGTTCACAACGATTCAATACTTCCTTTTTATACCTGTATCAAACACTTGAAGTTTAACAATATTCTTACTTGCTAATGATAAGATTAAAATTAAAAACAAAGCTAAGTATTGTTTTTTTAATTGAAGAAAAAAACAATTAATTCTCAACTTAAATATTGAAGTACTTGTTAGATTTTTCGTTTTATGAACTATAAAGAATATGTTCATTAACATGAAATTTTAGATAATTTAATAAAATTTTAACGTTCTATTTAAACGTTGCGAGTGACATTTTACTTTCTGAATTGCTTCACTTAAAAAGTGACATGTAACTTTAAAAAAAGGCATGCTCTGTTTACAAACAAGACGAAATTTAATTAGCGAATACCTTTGTTTTACTTTGTTCGGAACACTTTTTTGTTTTAAATTTAAATTGAAAATAATGGGTTAAATTTCGATAAAAATTAGTAATAAATAACATCTAATAGGCCACCATCCACCATCTTATGTATTATATAATATTTATATATTATAATATTTCAAATTTACATAGTTTTGAAACACTTATTAAAAGTTGCGTGAAAATCAAATTCAGAATTAAGTTTTGCAATTTTTATTCGATTTTAGTTTAAGGTACTAAATATATACATTTATCAGAACAAAATCAAATAAAATATATTTTCAGTCGAATTTCGAGTGCGGGCGATTACTATGTAGTACCTACACTTATATTTTATCTTATTTTTATTTCACTAAAGTCCCGGTAAACTATGCACTTAATAAAATATTTATAACTTTTAAAAATTGCCAGATCTAAATTTTATTTAACAATTTAAATTTCAATTCCTTTCAAGTGAATTTCTAATCTTGTTAAGAGTTTAATTAAACTTTTATTTAGAAAAAAAAAGTATACTTCCTCGATTCATAAAAAATGTTTTTAATCTTATCATTTTGTAACATAAAATAATATAAACATTTTAAAGTGTTTTTCAACAGAATAGAATATTTTGTATAAAAGAGTCAAACTTTCTTTCCAATAATTCAAATATTCTTGAATTTTAAGATATTAAAGTATATAACTAGATAAATAATAATAAAATGAAATTTTTAATTATTTTAAGTGCAATTGCAATATGGGCACCTCTCTCATTTGCACAAAGTAAGTTGATTATATTAAAAGAATATATTGGACATTTTAAATTATATATAATATACACGTTTGCCTTTAGAAAAAGTTGTTTGCTATCAAGGAACTTGGTCAACTTATCGAGAAGGAAATGGAAAATTTGATGTTTCTAATATTGATCCAAATTTATGTACTCATTTAATATATTCATTCTTTAGTGTGGAAAGTAATGGTGAATTTAAGGTTCTTGATCCGTATCTAGATTTAGAAGATAATTATGGGCTTGGAAATATAAAGAAATTTAACAATCTTAAGAAAAAGAATTCAAACTTGAAAACATTGGCCGCAATTGGAGGATGGAATGAAGGCTCCAAAAAATTCTCACAAGTTGCTAAGGATTCTTCAAAACGTCAACGGTTTATCAAATCATCAGTGAATTTCCTTTTGAAGCATGGTTTTGATGGGTTAGACATGGATTGGGAATATCCAGCACAACGGGATGGTGACTCAAAAGTTGATAAAAAAAATTTTGTAACCTTGTTAAAGGAATTAAAGCAAGAGTAAGTGACATATTCTTCAAAATCTACTGTTCAGTATTTAATTTAAAACACATTTTTTTAGATTTAAAAAGCACAAATTGCTTTTATCAGCAGCTGTAGCTGCTCCGGAATCTTCAGCTGCCCAGTCCTACAATATAAAAGAAATCTCAAAGCATTTGGATTTTATCAATATTGTGACATATGATTTGCACGGGTCTTTTGACAGTAAAACTGGAATAAATGCACCATTATATGCTGGGCCAGCCGATAAAAGTGATTTCGAGAAGCAATTGAACGTTTATTCAACGATTCAGTATTGGTTGAAGCAAGGAGCTCCTGCCTCTAAAATTATTATGGGTGTACCTTTCTATGGCAGAACATTTACGTTGAAAAACGCTAATCAAAATAAAGTTGGAAGTCCACATAATGGCCCTGGAAGTGGAGGCAAATATACAAAAGAACCTGGCCTGCTTGGATATAATGAAATTTGTGAGAATTTTAAACAAGGTCAATGGTTTAAAAAAAGGGAATCACAACAATTAGTTCCGTATGCTTATAAAGGTAACAGTTGTTGAAGACACTCTTATTCTAACTATTTTTTTTTTGAAATACTACTTTTTTGTCACAGAAATCATATTTTTCTCTTTTATAGGCAATCAATGGGTTGGTTATGACGATGAAAAAAGTATTGAGGAAAAAGTACGGTTTGCAAAAGAGAACAAATTGGGTGGAATTATGATTTGGTCCATAGAAACAGATGATTTCAAAGGAATTTGTGGAACGAAGTTTCCATTACTAAAAAAAATTAACCAAAATTTGAAATAATTGTATAAATGACAGTTTTATTAGATTATTACCATTAAATTAGTTTTTAATATAAAAAAAATGTAAATAAGTTAAACATGAATTAGAACGAAATACAGATTTTTTAATTATTAAAATTAATCCAATATTGTAAAATAAATTTATCCTATTTAGTTATTTGTAAAATAATTTAGAATTTAAGTATTATATTTTTACATGATATTTTTCCAATCATTAAATAAAGTAATTTAACAGTACATATACAATATTTAAATTTAATTTTTGAAGCAATTTAATCAATTAAGTTCATTTGTCTAGATTTACTTAAATATTCAGATCGTGATACATAACATCCAGTCATTACACGATTTCCCGTGTATCTTTCTCTTCCATGAAGTAAGCGCCAATTATCAAATATGACTACAGTCCCAGGGCTTAATTTAAAAACAAATTGATTTTCCGGTGAATGTGCCATTGCTACTAGATCACGGAAGCTTTCGTAAAATTGTTGCATTTTTTCTTGTGTCAGAGTATTAAAAACAGCTCTGTCGTGTACATTTAAACGAATTTGTTCTGGTTGATTTGTTAATTGATTTAAAATAATAATAGGTGCTGTATATTTATGATGCTGTCCATTTTCAACATATTCGGCAGGTACATTAATGTTGCACAACATTTCATATCCACTTGGATTTTTCGTTTTAAAATCGTTTAAAATTTTGAATCCATCTGTTAGAGTCGATTCACCACCACTACCATTTGAATGTTCAATGCAATGAAGAATTTGTAATCCACTTGCATCATTGAAGTATGTATTGTCATTATGTGGGCCCAGAAATTCTTTTGTATATGCAGTATCATCATGATCCTTTTTATCACTAAATGTCCACATTTCGCCAAAAAAAGTTCCTTGGATATCAAATAACCTTAAAAAAAAAAATTCATTAGATCGACTTAGACGAATTTAAGAGGAGACTAATATATTAGTATTCGATAATTATAAATAAATAGACTAGAATATACTAGATGGATTCTGACTAGCTAGTTATTTAACCTACATCAAAATAGTAGATTACAACACATGTTAAGAAAATTTGTTATTACAACGAGTTGTGTATACACAAAAACACAAAAACACATAGACACGAGTCAATACTTATACCACGAGACCGTCGAGTGATATAATATTGACAAGTGTCTATGTGTTTTTGTGTATATACACAACGAGCTGTATAACAAATTTTATTAACATGTTTTGTATACTGTTTTAATGTGCATGTGAGAGGTAGTTGCAATCAATACATTTGCAATGCAAAAATAAACAAAAGTTCAAAATGAAGAAAGTAAATAAAATTTACTTAATACGAAGAATGTATATAAAATTTACTTATTAAATAATTAGATGTGTATTGACGCATGTAATATACTATTTACCGAGCTAAATTTGCGATTATAAATTTAACTTACCGATCACATGCACATTAAAAAATATTACAGGTATTTACATAAACTTGACATGAATATTTTCTAAGAAAAAAGTTTTTAAAGGAATTTAAATATAAATCTGTACAATTATAATTTTATACCTTCTAATCACTTGTTCAGTCATTTTTGTTGTTGGTTCAACATTTTCTACGAATGTAAAGCCATAATTTATTAAACTTTCTAACAATGTCCGCTTCATAGAATCATTTTTTATCAAATTATTACAATCTATTTTGGCATATTTTAATTGTGTGACAAGATCTTTGTCCCATAAGATTTTTTTTTCTGATAAATTTTTCATTAACTTAGGTAGTTGTGAATCAAATATAAACTTAATTTCATATTTGGATTCATGACCATCATTCCCTAAAAAAAATATTTATGTTTAATCAATTATATTATATTTTAAGAATACAAAAATATATGTACAGTAAACAAATAAACAGTGGTTCGTTTTGATGTGATTATAAAATAATCGTATTGCAGTTGTTATTCAAGAAACTGATATTTAATTCTTTTACTGAACTGATCTGAATTAAATTTTTGATATATTTTTACCTACGAAGAATTTGGAACTAAAAAAAAAAATTCTTCTCACAATCGGCAGTTTAACCCATAAAATTAGTTTTAAATAAATAAAGTGTGAATTTGTATAATTAACTTACATTTGACATAGAAATAATCATCAATTATTTTGGTCAGGACAGAATGAATGTCCAACGGTATTTCCAATAAATTACATCGACGCTGATTTGTTCCATAATTGAAGCACATATCACATCTGCAATGATCACGTAGCCAAAAATTGTTTAACTTCAATTTTTCTGGATAGTGCGGATGAGATATTTCGATTCCATTAATCTTCATAGTTTTTTAAAGGGTCCAAAGTATAAGAAATTATGTTAAACTACTTATTTCGTGTGTGCACATCAACTAATAATAATAAGAAAAAATTTGCACAATTTATTGTACACATTATCACAGATTCGCTAGGAGGTGTATTCAATAAGTCATTTTTTCCAATAAGTTTATGTGTCCGGAAAAAGTTTTATCGCCTGTTATAATTTTTTAACGTGTTATAATTTTTTAATGGCTGCAGTTTAAAAATCGCTACAGTGCTGAATTTCTGTGATTAAAAAGTTGAACCGAAAAAGTTGTTTGTGACTGGGATAATAGTAAACGTATAAATTTTTACTTTGGGCAATACTGAATATACAATAAACTTGAAGTAATTAATTAGGAAACAAAATTTGTGACTCTTGATGGATTTTGTTTTTGGTTCAGAATATTCAAACTTTTTTTGTTCACGTAAATAATCTGCACTGTTTTTTTAGTCCTGCTTTGTTTTTCTTATAAAGTTATTATTTTGGTTATAAGTTTTACTTCACTGAAAAAACACATAACTTCTGGAGCTATAATTTCTGTATATCCCTTTCTATGAATATTTATGTCAAATTCATCTATTAGTACTTTCTTATACCATAAATTCGAAATTGTGGAAATTTCTATTAACCTAATTCTATTTTCTATTCCCATTTTCTGAAATCTTATATATCACACCTCATTTTTGTAAAAATAGAATTATTATTCGCACTTTTTATTTTTATTTTAAAGTCAAAAGTTGTACAGATAAGGAATTAAAATTAGTTTTAACAGGCATAACATCAATAACTGATAAAATTTCAATCAATGAAAATTTTAAAAGCGTAAAGTTCTTTCGTTCTTGATGATAACGAACAATGAGTAGGTATAATTTGTGTATTTCTAGTTCAGTGGAGCTAGTAGTTAATTAATAGTCGTTTTGGTATCGAATTAAATTTGAATAATATTTATGTAATTGACAATAATAAGATAATTTATCTTAGAATATTATCTTAAACATAGTACGCTTTTAAGAGTAAATTTTTTTGCCAGAACCCAGAACTTCGAAACATTCGGCTTATGGAATTTAAGAAATTAATAATGAAACAAAGTTCAGAAATATTTTTTAAATTTATGTTATCTTAATTTTCTGCACTCATAAAATTATGGTGTTCAGGCTTACTTGCAGCGAAATTAAATCAGTGAATCTTGTCGATAAATTGTAATTTCAGAGTTTAGGCGAAAAAATTATAGACTACCTTAATATAATAATATTGATAGTTTATAATTTCCAAATGTGCTGAAATTAGCGACATGAAGAGGCTTTGCTATAGGCAATGAACAAGGTGTGGCAATAAAATATCATAATTAATAATTAATGTGTTATTAAATTATTTTGTTTAAAAAATATGTTGTGTATAGATTTATGTATATAATTTTCATTTGGTTCGACCTTTGCTTGAATTTTCTTATCAAGTATGGTCCCCTCATTTTGATGTTGATATTTTTAGAGTAGAATCTGTTCAAAGAAAATTTACTCGTTTTGCCCTTAGAGGTCTTCAATCTTCAAATTTGGCTGTAATTGATAACACCTTCATTTCTCATGTTCCTTATGCTGAACGTTTGCAGCAGCTCAACCTTCACTCATTAGTACGGCGCAGAGAGGTAGCTGATTTGGTGTTTTTACACCAAGTTGTTTTGGGTAATGTCTCCTCCTCGATTATACTTGGTAAAATAAATTTTCGTACAATTGGTCGGTCGTTGAGATCTGTTCAACTCTTTGGTGTTGAGGCACATCGAACGAGCTATGGCAAAAACGAACCACTTAACAGGATGATACGAGAGGCAAATGCTTGCGGTGATGCTTTAGATTTTAATTTGAGCAAGGAATGTTTGAAGAGTAGGTTGTATGGTGCGGAATGACTTGGTGGTTGTCACTGTGGGTCTGGCCTGGAGATGTATCCTTCTCTTCAATTGTGATGTATCCCTAATGACTTTCCTTTCCTTAATCCTATGTTTAAATATAAATCTTTGATATTCTGTGATATGTATTTTTGAGTTTTTTTTTTTGAAATTTTTATGTGATATTAATTGATATTAATTGATATTAATTGTATTAATTTGTATTATTAATTGTATTGAGTTCGATTTGAACTATATAAATAAATAAATAAATAAATAAATTTATTTTAATAAATTTATTCATCAGTCAGTTCTGAACCACGAAAAAAATTAATAAAAAATTTTTGAAAAAGTAAAAAATATTGTTGTTCCTTTGTTTTAAAATGATGTAAATTATATATAATAATAATATAAACAAAAAAAATTTATTGTTCCATGTAATTTGTTATTTTATCTATATATACACATAATATGCGTACAATGTATGTATCGTTTTAATATTTTTTAAAGAGACAATTATATTGTTCAATTATTACATTTATATGACTATGTTTTATATTTTTATATGATTCCTAATAGTTTACCAATATGTATCTTCATTTAAGAGGAAGAACAAAGCATATTTATGGATTTTAAAATTTTTTATCTACGTAGTTTATAAGTTTGAGTACACTTAACATTTTTTAAATTCTTTAAATTTTTCATCTTTAAGTCATCAAAATTGACCTTGTTTCCGAAAAATTATAAAAAATATATTCAAAAAATAAATATGTATACATATAAAATAAATAAAAACTTCAAAATTATTCATACAAAAGAAAAATAATTCTTGTTATTTTTTTTAAATTGAAAATTGAAAAGAAAAATGACAAATATTTCCGTTTCAATTTCTATGACAGGAAATTTCATTTTCCATTTTTTTTTTGTCAATGTTTTTAGTGGAAAATTATTGTATGAATAAAAATAAAAAAATTTTTTTTCTTTTTTCATCTTAAAGAAAAAGGATACAAAAAACCAAAAAAAAAAATACACAAAAAATTGTATTTTATTTTTTTTTATATTCATCTTTTGTAGGTGTAAATATTCTTTTTATGGTAAATTTGATTTTATTGAAATTTGATTATTGGTTTGAAAAAAAAAAAAAATAAAATAAAAAATGTTTATATACATATGTTTATACATACCTACCTACTGTAATAATATTTGATTTCTTTGTTAGATATTTAAGGAAAAATAAAATAAAATATTTCTATGCTTTTTAAATGTGAACATTGAACACTTGTAGTATGTATGTACATGCATAGATTTTTTTTTTTTTTTAAGATTTTGTTAAAAAGATAAAAAACAAAATTTCTATTTTTCTTTTTTATTATATATACATAATAATAAAAATTATTTGCATAGCAAGGACTTTTATTAAATAAATGATGAAAAAAAAAAGATAAGATTGTTCCAAGTTTTTTCTTTTTGATTCATTTTTTCAATGGGAATTCAAAGAAAATTAATTGAACTGTTACCGAATTCTAAAGTTTTCTATAAAGTCTATATACTATTATTATACTCGCACAATATATCTACATGTAAACTTAAACTCATAACAGGTTGATGTACATGAAAAATTTTGTACATATAAATATAGATTTAAATAATTCTTTGAAAAATTCATTGAAACACTGAAAAGCTTCTTTTCAAAAGAAATACAATATGTTACATTAAAGTACGCATTAGGTTTTTTCCATTTTTTCCCAGATTATGGCATTCATAAAATTTCTAGACTAGTCTCCAGAAATTTTCACATTAAATTCTATTTTAATTAAATATTGTTGTTAAAGTGAAAAAAATTAATATTTCTTGTAGAGGTGTAATAATTTCGTTTTCATATCATAAATTTAAACTTTGTATACTTTTTTTATTTTAATTTTAATTTTATTTTGTTTTTAATTTTAAGAATGGTTGGTAAATGTTGTACTTGAAGTTCTGAAATTAATAAGCGCCAAAAATAATAATTATCGTAGGCGGTATATAAATTCAATAATAATTGTTGATTCTATTAAAAACTTTTATATTCAATATCTTAAAGATTATTTATAATTTTATTTTAAGATCAAAGAAACAAAGTATTTTTTTCTATTTTAAGCTTTAAAAATTTTAATGATCAAAAATTACAAAATTAATGCTATAGAGATACTTCTATAATATTATAATCAGTGGTTTTTCATCATATTATTATTCTCAAATCAATAGGGTAAGAAACGTGCTCGAAGAAAAATTTCATATCTTTCACTTTTAATTTTTGTAAAATAAAGAATGGTTTGAAAATTTCCAAGAAATTTTTTCAATAAACAACAGATAGAAAATTGAATAAAATTATATATGGCAAAGTTTCAGGAAGTGGTTTTAATTTTTTTTTTTTCCTAATTTTATGAAAGATTTTATGTTGTGCTCAAAATTCTTTAAAATATAATAATGTCTATTTTTAAAAATATATTTTTATTTTTATAAGAGAGATTTTACAAATTTTTTCTTCTTTAACTATATTAAAATTTTAAAAAGAATCACAACGCGATGTTTTCAGATTAATATAATTCGATGGTTTCCTATTTGTGCATAAAGCATAAATTTATTTCAGATAGTAAATTCTTTAATTAACTATGCTTCCGGTTTGTAAGTACAAGGAAAATTAAGATGTTGTTTCTTATTAATTTTAAACGTCAAATTTAAGATATTTAAATTGAATTATCAAGAAATATTTTTTTGCTTTTTTTTTATTATTTTTAAAATAATTTTTTTTTTTTGCAGAAATCAGCAAATATTTTTCTATTTATCAAAATTATTCTTATATTAAAGTATAAAAAAAATAAATAAAAATATATAAATATAAATTTATTGTTCATTTAAAAATATATATAATAAAAAAAAAAATAAGTTTAATTAAATTTAATAGTTCAGTGGGCTAGAAGTAATCAATTTTACTTTGATTTACTTTTGATAAAGTATTTTATTCTTAGTTTTTCTTTTGGGGTGGTAAAAATATTGTTCAATTCAAAGCTAGTTTGATGGAAATTTTCTGAAGAAAAATAAAATTAAATAAAATTTAATAAATTTTTATACCGATTATTCGCTTTTCAGGTAAATTATATTTTCATTTTGTTTATTCCTTTTTTGTGGGTAGAGGTATAATTTAATATAGAAATCCTTGAATTATGAACATAGGTTCCAAAAATATCACAAAATTAAATAAAAAAAAAAAGAAAAGAAAAGTTAATAATATACCAAGAACCCTAATTTACATATTATCTTATCTTTTTGTGATCCTTTCAATAATAATTCAATTTAATCTGTTAAAAATTTAGTTCTTAGGATTTGGTTTGTTTTCACAATATTTTTTTTTTGTCAAAAAAATCATGAAATTCTTTGTCAAATAATATTTATTCAGGGAAAACCAAAACCAATATAAAGAAGCTTAAAAATGTGAATGTTTAAATCTTGTCACTTTGTGAATTGAATTTTAACTTTTGTTTTATTTTTGTAAAAAAATATGTAAGAAGAATTGGACAGACTGAAATAATAATAATTCATATAATTGTAAGAATTAAGGATAAATCGAGCAGAGTTTTGGATCATAATCTACAAAAAATAAAATCGTTGATAGTTAAAAAAAAACAGCATATTGTTGAAATTTAATTGATTCATCTGCAGTCATCTACCCGATGCTGACATCTATCCGACATGTTCTGGATGTTTCTCGCTTGACTTATAGTGGTTTTTGGCAACACTTTTTCCGCAAACGAATAGTATACTCTGGACAACCCAACTATATCACACGCAGTCATATGAATACACACGGGGAGATTCGACTGTAACTTCTTTTAATGCGCAGGGCTTCGGTAAGTTGTATTTACATTCGCAAATTTAGCTCGGTAAATGGTCCATTACATGCATCAATACACATGCAATTATAGAGGAATGTAAATTATATTTACATTTCCCTGTGATGTAAATTGTATTTACATTGCTCTATATTGTATTTACATTCTTCATTTTGAACTGCGTAATACTATAAACAAAAATAATATCACTCACACTCACAATATTTCAATACAGACAAATACCAAAAAAAAAAAAAAAAATTGCAAATGTATACCTCTCACATGCATTATATCAATGTCAAACAAAGCTTAGTTTATAATGCTAAAAATCTATATTTTCCCTCTGAGCTAATCTATATTTTCCCTCTGAGCAAACAAAAAAAAAAAAAAAGAACCAATAAAAAAATACGCGGCTATTTTTTTTTTTTTCTAAAAAGCGGCCAGTCGATCAGTCGATGAATTTTCTTATCATGTGTTTAAACACACTTCAAAAATTGCACTTATTTTTATTCAAAAAAACAAAATGAATAAAAATAGAACAATGGTAACCCTGAAAATATCTTTGTTGTCATTATAAAGTTTGCTGTCAATTGTAAAATGTCAAGTAAGAATTTTTTTTTCTTTTATCAACAAACGAGGAAAATGGCAGCAACAAGGAGATTATTTATTGTAAATATAAATTATAATTATATAATTATTATTTGATTTTATTTTAATTATAAAAAAAAATAATTATAAAATTATTATTATTTTTTTTAATAATTAAAAATAAAATTAAATAAAATTTAAGAAGACCATTAGTTCTTAAAATAATAAAAAAAAAATTAGTAATTTTCCTAAAAAAAAATTATTCGATTTTTTTTTTTGCAAAAAAGAAAATGAATAATTTTTTTTGGAAAAATTACTAATTTTTTTTTAATATTTTAGGAATTAATTAAATTTTATTTCCTTGCTTCATTTTGAACTTTTTATTTTTTTCATTGTAAATGTATTGTTTTCAACTCCCTCTCCCATGCACATTAAAGCAGTATACAATACATGTTAATCAAATTTGTTATACAGCTCGTTGTGTATACACACAAACACGTAGACACTCGTCAATATTATATCACTCGACCTTCGTTCTCATGATATAAACATGACTCGTGTTTATGTGTTTGTGTGTATACACAACTCGCAAGAATAACAAATTTTCTTAACATGTTTTGTAATCTACTATTACATTACCAAAAGCTTCCTTGCTCTAATATCTTATTACGCCATAAAAATTGTAAATATTTTCATAAAATATTGAGCAATAATGTTTTTTTTTTAATTTATTGGGTTTATTAAATTTAAAACAAGAAAAAAAGGCACAAGGTTATTAAAATGTAACTAATGAGTAAAAAATATACTTAACTAATGAAATCATCAATTTTATCTCTTCATGAAATTTTTTTATGAATTTTAATTAGTAAAAAATTATTTTTTTAAAACAATTTATTTTATGAACCGAAGATTCCTTTTTTTTTTTTAAATTTCATAATTTAATTTTAACTTTTAAAATTTTTGCTCCAGAGAATTAGAGAGTAAAAATTACCTTTTTTAATTGTTTTTAAAAAAAAAAAAAGTTCTAAACGCTACCCACATTTATTTTTATTTTCTTTTTACCTATGTATAAAAATTTTACTTTGAAAGGAAACCAAACTTTTATTTCCCTTATGAGAGAATTTAACTTTTTATATAATTTTCGATTCAAAATTTATTTTAAACGTAGGTTGAAAATTTTGGTAATTTTTATATTCATATGAAATGGCTTAAAACTTGACGACTCTACCTAAATTGAAGTTTTTTCAAACAAATAGATTAACACTCAGTCTCAATTGAGTGTATACACAAAATAGTGGGATTACTAATTTCAGAAAACAGGTGAAAAATCCCCTATCCAAGTGGTCTAAGTGACCACTTAGATAGAATAAAATAAAAACAAAAATAAACTAAATAATTTTTTAAAAAATGAATCAGATCAAAATTGACTTAATTTTTTATTCATCTAGGAAAAATTTCTATTTACTCTCACAACCTTGGTATTGTCAATGAAATTCTCCTTTACTCTAAATGGATTAAATTTTCATGAATATATCTGATACAAGAAAAAATTCATTACATTACTAATTTATTTTCTTTCTATAATTTGTTTTTTCGAAGACAATAAAACGATTTCGAGGCTCATTAAATCGCTTCGTAAGTCAATAGATATTTTAACTTTCATTGAATACAACACATATTAACACAATGTTAAGTGAAACATGTGAAACATATAATATGAAAATGCAATTAAAAATTCAAATTTGTAGATAATTTTATGAAATATTTATGTACTATGTTTTTTTTTTTCTATCGTGCATTATAAAATTTGCATTTAAAACTAATTCACAAGAAATTAATTTGAAATCAATTGATAAAAGTAACTATAAATGTTTATAAATTTCTTTTAATCATTTAAATGGAAAATTCAATTCATTGAATTGAGAAATTCAATTTCATTTGATAAAAGTTAAATTTTATATCAAATTTTCTATTTTCAATATATACAGAGAAAATTTTAGAAAATTTTCTTCACTATAGATACCAGTTCATCAATCAAAAAAATTTCTAATAACAAAGTTTTAATTAGTTTCTGAAAGTAGTGTACTAAATTTTAATTTTCAAAAAAATATTATAAAAATAAACCTATATAATGTTAATGCCACACTATGTATGTATAAAAAATAACAAAATTTCGGAACAAACTTTTGTCAAAACATATTCATTGTATCTAAGTTGTATATTAATTAAATTAAAAAAAAAAAAAAACAAAAAAATTATTTGCTAAAATGAATATTGTAACATTTTCAAAAATGTAATAAAAATTGTTTAATATGTAAATTGTAACTTTTTTTCTTTGTTTATTCTGTATTTATTATGCTGTGAAAGCGTAATTAAAAGTTTGTCAGTTTTAAGAGATTTTCATTGTAAATAAAATGTGGAAAAATATTTAATTTAAGGTACGTAGGTAGAGAGTAAAACAATTATTATTGTTATTTTTTTTTAATAGTTTTCAATATAAATGAAGTGAAAAATTTAGTTTTTCCATTTTTTTATCTATACCTGTATACATCTCCTGCATCTAACTGGATAGGATAAAATGTTCAATATTTGACAGAGAATAATATTTGACGCTCTTTCTTGCTTTTTTTTGTTTGGACAGTTTATTTAAAACAAAAACTGTTTCAGGTTAAGCTGAAGAACTTTTTATATAAATTGATTACCTTTACATGTTAATTTGCTTTTGGATCAACAGAATTTTCTGCCAATGGGCCAAAATTACGTATTTTCGAAATAAAAGCCGTCCAATGACGGTTTTACTAAAATCAATTCCTTTTGGATTAACATTTATTCCAATTTTTTTAAAGGAGAAAACAAAATTATTTATTTTATGTTGCTTAATTTTTTTTGTGCCTTTCTTCGAGATTTTGTTCACTAAAATTTGGTATGCCATTTTTGGCTCAGTGGACTTAATTAAATATAACATTTCTGATTTATTAGTTCTCAATTTTTTTTATATCCGCAAATTCTTATTAAAATTTCGTTTTAAGTGTCCCTTAAACTTTTCGCTTTTCCAACCACACCTATTTCATATTCCATCAAAATAGTTTAAGGTGAGAAATAAATAAAAAAAAAAGTCACAAAGTTAGAAATTATTAGTTACATTAATGAAATTTTCTAGAATTTCTCGTTTACAAAAAGAAAACTATGACTTACATTATATTTATGCACGTAGTTATAGTACAAAATATAAATAGCGTTATACGAATTTGGTTATGATGATTATTTTATACAACAAATTTTATTGCAGAATGATAAATTTGTTTTAGTCAAATATAGTATGTACAACGAATTTACAAAATGAATTCCAGCATATATAAAAACTTTAATTAAAAAAAATCATATATGCACACATTTATATATAAACGTAATTATATAAGTATATGTAGACACAATGTATTCAAGTTAGATAAATATAATAAATATATAAAGCAATATGATATGGTAATAAAATATTTTCATTACATATACTAAAAACTTTATTAACTTATTAATTTTACCAAAAAGATCAAAAGTATATTGTATAAATTGATATTATTCTTACATAATATAGAAAATAAACTTATTGCATAAACAATATAATATATATATAATAATTTATAAGAATGTAATTTAATAAAAGTTGAAATCATTCTAGGAAATGGTAATCCTTTATGTTTTGGCTACATGAAAGTGTAATTTTATTTTTGGTTTAATACTTGTATATAATAAAATTATTTTTCAATTTAACTTTGATAATCTACATTGAACACCAAAAACTTATTTTCAAAACAAATTGCACTGAGTTTAGTTTTTACATGGTCTGTCAAATCCAAACAAACACACAAACTGTATAACTCTATACATTTAGTTACACAGTTCGTATTAGTAAGTACTCAAGTTCGTATTAGTTCGTATTAGTAACTATACTCAATAAATATTTCAAATGTTCGAAAAAAATTAACTACAATATAATTATAATTTTTTGGTTAGAAAAAAGTTGTCTTTAATGTTAAGGTAAAATTTTAGGACAGAAATTGTTTCAATAAAATTTAACTTTTTTTGAAGATATTAAAGAAAAACTAATAAATAATGTTTTATGGTCTATTTATTTTATATATATTCAATAATAAAATTATTATAACACCAGAAAAGTACTGAAAAATAATAAAGAGACGTATACATATCGATGTGGAAACAAAATATATAAAATATGAAATACGACGTATTTTTATTTAAATACATTTTGTATGGAAAAGGTTCGCTTTACATTACACTTTATCAAATTTCTATAAGATAAAGTTAACGTGCTTATTTCTAAAATTATATATTACATGTATGTACTTATTACGCACAAATTTTCCTATTTAAGTTTAACATCAAATAAGTAATATAATATTTATGCATAGACACGCATTTGATTGAACAAACATTCAGTTCAATTTATACAAAACTATGGGAAAAAGATTTGAAGTTTAGGAAATAATTCTTGTGTGTAAACTTTAACTAAGTCCATAAAGCAACTTTTTATTAATTTCTTTAATTACCAAAAGTTTTTTTTGTGAATATCTTTTTCATACTTATAATACTAATATGAAATTTATTTTCCTTTAAATAAGTATAATTTGTTTACAAACATTTAATAAAAGCCTATTTATCTCTCAAGTATGAATATGTACATTATACATATTCATAATAAAAAATAAAAAATTTTCAAAATTATTTCTTTTTAGGTTATAATATATACATATAATATACATACATATAATATAATCCTAAGTAAGCAAAATATTTTCTACAAATAATTTTCTATGCATAAATAAATCAAATTTAGGAAATAATAAATGTAAATAAAATTAAATGATAATGATTTATTTACTGGAGAAAAAATTTTAATTTTTTCTGTCTTCAAACTTTATAATTATTCGATAAATCGGATTATACTAATTCAATATTGATCATTATATCGCAAAGTTTAAGTTCAGCTCAGATTTGCCCATAAAAGTTTAAATTTTCCATTTTTCTGGTTCAATTTCAAGTTATGCAATATGAAATATTAGTTGATTTTTCAAAAGATTCCTTCAATATATTGTGAATGAAGAACTTTAATCTTCGACTGCGCAGTGAATAACATTAATCTTCAACTGAATGATATTCTGATTTTCTCATTTATAATCGAATGTATTGCTGAAAAATCCTTCAGCATGATATGATTATTAATATCGTGAATTTGAATATCTAAAACGCTAAAGCATGTTAAGTTTACTTTGATTTGAATATTATTTATGTATTTTTAATAATTTATCTATATTATTACAAAACGGAATTAATGAAAATCTAATGTAAACAAAGTTAAATAGAATTAAAGTTTTCTTAGAATGTTTATTTTTTAAAATTCATAAATTGTGTAACTTAATAATATATTCAATAAAGAATCAAAAACCAAGGAAAACAAAATTGTTTTAACTTATGTAAAATTTTTAAGAAGTTTATAAATTATATAAATTTTATGGGAATGCTCTTATAAATTTATAGTAAACATTTTCACAATTGAAAAGGAATTAATTATAAGATTGAAAATAAATTCAATAAATTCAATTATCAAAATCAATTGAAATAGAAATGAAAATACTTGTCAGATAAACAAAAAAAAAAATAATTTTAACTACTTATGTCGCTACAATACATTCAGTAATTTTACAAATTTTGATACAATACAAAAATATAAAAAAAAATTTACTACTCACAACACATAAAGGTGGACTTCAATTAATTTCAAACTCTATTTTCTACAATCCATAATGAGTATTGGAATTCTGCATTCGAGCTCAAGCCCGTAGTTCCAGAACTAATACTCACCAAACTAATACTAAGAATGCTTCATTGTATCTTAATTTTTATTAAATTTATTTTCACGAGTCAAATTCAGTTATTGTACTGGTAAAATTAGTTTGGAAATATAGATCACAACGATCCCAATCTGTATAAATGCATAGATAGTTGCAGAAAAACACGGGAAGAACACAAATTACCTCGACGGATTACTTTTATTTGAAAGCTATTTAATACAAATAGTACAAACAAGTTAATGGAATATTAAGAACAAAACTCAAACATTAAATGCTTAAAAATTTAAATTAATGTAAAATTGTACTGATTTATTAATGCGAAAAAAAAATGTTTTTTTTTATTGCTCCCATTTTAATAATATCGATACGAATTAATCTACGTAATTGTCTACTATTAATTGCCTATAGTTTAATATGAAATATAATATATTATTCTGATAAAATTTCTATAATATTGTTGCCAATTTATTTCACACTCAAGTATCAAATAAAAAAAAAAATAAAAAATTATGCTTGAACAATTTCCTTAATAGCATAATCTTTTACATCCGTATTTAAATTAGATTTTTATTCAGAAAATTTATTTAAATTTTAAAATTTGTGTAACGCCATTGGCTTTTTTAGTGGTACAAATTTCATATCTTATATTCACGTTAAACAAAATCCTATAAATTCTATGGAATACTATGTAGTCTTGAAAATTTAGAATCCAATAAAAATGCCACAAAAAAAACCTTCTTTATGGTTATTAAATTTTTAGATTAATCTCATAAAATCTCACCATAATAAAAAATAAAAAAAAAAAAACCTCAACTATTTCTAACCAATAATCTACTAAAAAATAAATCTACTCAAAAATTTGTATGCAATAAAAAATAAAAAAATAACTATTAAAATGAATTTTGTTTTTTACCTTTTATTATACATGAATATTTATATTCTATGGTTATCAAAATATGCGTTTGGGAATTTTAACAGCCATTTAAATGTTATTTACTATTAGATATTGTAAAACATGAAGCGTAAAATTGAAAACTAGTGCAAATGACGTAATGCACATCAAGGGATATTTTAACATTTAACAGAAATAGTTTTCGAGTTATACTTTTGCTTTGAACAAATAATAAATAACATCTTCTTATTTCATATCTCTTGGTTCAAGATAATTATCATTTTTTGATGAGTTTGATTTGTTTTTGTTTATACAAAAATCCGATTTTTTCCATATTATGAAAAAATTAAAAATTATTAGATTTTTATAAAATTTGGTTAGTTTAAAATAGGTATACCTACCTCTTAATTGAATAATTAAAGAAATAAACCGATCTCTATTGACAAAATATTATGACTTAAAAAAACATTACTTAAATTTTGCTTGTTCTTTAATTGTTTTAGTTTATAGGCATATTTTTATAAATTCCAGTGGAGCTATCAAAGAAAAAATAATAATAATATGTTGAATTTGTATTACACTATCTATCTCTAGTGAGATTTGGGTTCGACTAATAAAATAAAAATAAACTAACGAAGTCTATAATTCCTGTAATGTAAATATTCCTTAAGGTCCTTCCCAAAAATTATAATTTGTTTCCTTAATTTTTTTTTTTTTATCATCATCATAATTTAGATTTTAGATTTTTTTTTTTTCTTGAACAACATTCTAAATATTTATTTAATAAATTTATTCAATTTTTTTTTATTTTCAAAAGAAATTTTAGAACGTATTTATTTTATTATTCTTTAAGATTCCAAACACATTTTTTATTTTATTGATTTAATTGTGGATAAGAAAAAGCTACCTATGTATATTTAAAGCCTAAAGGAATGTGTAAATTTTGTTTACAACTTATAAAATTGTTGAATTTCTAAAAAATTGCTGTTTTTATTTTATTTTTTTAAAATTCAAAACTGTTTAATTATATTTTGTCGTTTCAATTCAATAAGTATATTTCTCTGTTTGCCATTTGTAAAATTCAAAAATATCTTTCTGGACTTTTTTAGGCTGTATTTGTTTGGAAGTCCATATAAGTTAGCGTAATATAGGTAGGAATTATGGTCATTATTTTAAAATTTAGTTATATGCTAGAATTTTTTTTAAAATAATGATGACAGATTGTAGAAAATATAATAATTAAGTTAATATAATGAATAATAACTATTTTTGTGTTCAAAAAGTTTGAAACATTTACAATGTGCCCCCCTAAAGCTTATCGATGAGATGTGTATAATTGAATATTTCCAAAAATATATAATAACTCAATTTATTAAAAAAAACTACATGAGTGTCATGATGACATTTATATTTTTGAACTACTCTTAAATATTTTCAATATTATTAATCATTAAAATATGAAATGATCAGAACAGAATATACCCCTTCAGTTACATTATGGGAAATATTGCAACATAAATTGTTACAGTAATTGGCATTCTGCATAGGTGGTGTAAAAAAACTGCTTAAAAATAAATTTATACAGTTAAATATATTTTATGAAAATAGCAATCTCCTCGAAAATTCATAAAAAAAATAATAACTATTCATAACTTCGAAATTAATTGCTTTGGATTCAAAGACTTCATGAACAAGAATGATACAGTTTTAAAAGAAATCCACTCCATAACTTGTTGGAGTACTCAAGTGGACATTAAGTATTTTTTTTATTATTTCAAATTCTGTGCAAGAAGACGCTTTAATTTATTTTTTTAAATTAACTTTTATAATAAAAAAATAATATAACTCATTTTTTCCTATTTTATTTTTTTACATCAATTTTTTTCATTTTTTTTGTTCTGAATTTTATATTTACAAAAATGGTCACCGTAATATAAGGGAAATTAAGCCCGCAAAGCTTCTAAAAATATTTCTAAGGGTTCATTCTTTCTCAACCTTTAATTAACTTTTGCGAATTGGTTGATTTTGCCAAAACAATGTGAAAACTGGTTTATTTTATAAATGTATCAAATTTTGCAATTTTAATATGAATTATCACGGTAAATGGCATCATAAGGTATAATAGGTATACCAAAAAATAAACTGAATTTTATATGACCCGCAGCGATGTAAATTTGAAAAAAAAAATTAAATTTATTCTAAATGTTTGATATGCATGGAAAAAAATAAAATAAAAAAAATATATATACATAATTGTATTTTAACATATTTATGTATATATTTCTACTATGTAATCTGTAAATATTTGATAAAAAAAATTTTGACACAAAAAAAATCAAATAGACCACAAGCTCCAGTTCAAATATTTGTTGTAACGTACATTGTGTTTTATGCACTTTTCGGAGTACTTTTTTATTTTCATTAAATTTTTATTCTAATCTTATGAATTTAATTCCGCTGCTCGAAAGTTAAATGTATCTTAAAATTTTTTTTTTTCGAATTTCTTTTTTCGCTTGTAATAGGAATTAATCTGCTCCTATGACTTTTATAAAGATGAAATGCATTATATAAAGATTAAGAAATGATACGCCTACAGCACATTCATTGCGAAACAAGGTTGTTATATGTGTACGCTTTTTGACATTCCGCCAAAAGCGAATAATTCTTTTGAGATTTGTAAATTTCCAAGGAATTCCCTATATGTATAATAAAAATAGTTTTTTTTATTCTGCCTTATCAGACGAAATTAAACTTTTTTAAATTATGATCATTGGACAACTTAATATTATACAAAAAGGATGGTGTGCTAAAATTTATTATGATTTACATATTAGGTATACAAAAAATATGAAAATCTGCATTGCAGTTTTTGGAAAGATAAAATGATTTGAAAAATCTCGGAAGAATTTCACTTTCTATAAACATGTAATAGGATAATGCACTATAATATTTACACTGAAATTTAATGCATGATATACAAATCTTGTTAAATTTTAAATAGATAGTGTTGGAAAAACAAGTAAGATTCAAATGAAATTATAATACTAATAAAGTATAAAAAATAAAAATATTTTTTAGTAATTTTGACACTGAAGGGAATTAAATTATTTTAGTACAAATGAATATACTGGAATAAATAAATTAAAGAAATAAATAAATTTTGTAACAAAATAAAAAAATAAAATTTTATAATTTTAGATTATAATGTATAGTTATTTTATTCAGATAATTAAAAAATATGCATTATATAAATGTGTGCTGCAGTCTAGGTATTACTTTAAGTTTTAACTTATAAATTCTATAGATTTTTTTGATAAGGTTCGAAGAATCAAAGGATTTTAATCCATCACCCGCCATGAAAACACTTAGTTTTTATACAAAAATTAGCGCAGCACAATTATCGAATTATACAATTGTATTTCACGAATCGAAGTCTAAAAAACCAAAGAATTGAACGTTTAAATTTGCATTCGTTTCCTTCAGGAGTTTTAACACTTTTTCGAAATTTTAGAGTTCAGTTGTTTACGATGCTCAAATAATAACTAATTACTAATTTTAAGCAATGATTATAAAATTAAATTATCTCATTAAAATAATAATTGAATGCTATGTGATTAAAACTTTATAATTATATACAAAAGCGAATCTAATAATTATAAATTTATGCATCTAATGTGATAACATCATTAAATGACCTCAAAAGGTCAATAATCTCAATAGAAATACAGATAAGATGTTTTGTCTTTTAAATGATTTATTAAAAGATGATAAGATTTTAATAAAATTGCACTTTAAAGACAATGTTCATTTTAATTGTAATACTTTATTAAAAATAATAATTTGCGAGCAAACAATATGAGTATTATATAAATTCATTTATTAATATTTTTCACCATTATTTTGCTCATAATCGTAAAAGGTTGCAATTTAACGTTATAAATCATTTAGAATTGAAGTTTCAGATTTCGAAATGCGCTCAAATAAATGCATCTTTGACAAAAGTGTTTTCAAGTATAGGAATTTCTTATTTTCCAGCACATACATATTTCTAAAATTGTTAATCCATTTATTTTCTGAAAATCAAGCATATATGCCACTGAAAGCTCAAAATGCCAGTAAAACATTGTAGGTTAAATACAAAAACGATTAATTTCGTGTAGTAAAGAAAAAGTTTTCTGAAATTGTAGCGTAACTAACAAAATATTCAACCCATGATAGAAAATTATATGATACTATGATCAAAAAGGAAATCCTTAATGTGTGATTTCACAAAATCGATAATAATGACATAAAAAAGGGTATTTAATGTGTGTATTAACATTTTCTCTATTAATTTTACACAAATTTATATTGAATATATATAGGGAAAAAAATTATATTACGAGATAATTACAAAAAAAAAATCCATAAAATAATGTAAATTTTTTTTTTTATCTCATCCTTATTTTCAGGATAATGGAATGGAAAACAATGAAAAATCCTATTTCCAGCATAAAAAAAATAAAATAAAAAATTGTATATAAGAAAATGTATAACTAATAACTAACTATACCTTTTTCGTCACTTTTTTGTTATTTTTAGCAACTACAAGGACTTTTTCTTTGTAAAAGGATGATGTATAAATTATAAATGACTTGCTTTTCATAAATTAAAGTCCTTAAGTTTTTGATTAGGGTAGAAAACAAAATTAAAACAATAAACTGTTTACAAATCTTACCCTTCATCACATTAATTTTCCTTAGGAATAATAATAGTTTTATTACTTTATAATTGCTAAAGAAAGTTTTATGTATCAAATAGTGATTTGTCGAAGGCTTTCAGAACTAATTTCGAAAATTATATTGTTCATTTTATGAAGAACTTTTTTAATTCCAATCGAAATTTACTTAAAAATAAATATCCGGAACACTGATAGTCCCAGAGCATAATATTTATTTAATATATGTCCAATATTTAATTAAAGATACATTTTGTTTGACATATGTATAAACATGTTATTCATAATCTTCCAGTACTTTCTATTTTAAACTATGTTTGGTATTTCATTTCAATATCACCAAATCATAAAAGTTTAATTATAGGGGAGAGGCTTGCAGGTTGCCACTGCTTGCAGGTTGCCACCACTGATGTATTTTGACATTCTAGCAGTCTCACAAACTAAACTCCAAGTGACATCGACGTCAAAAGAACAGTAGTCACTTTTAATCTACTTTTGGAGCGGACAGGCGCAATAACATAGTGTTTACCGAGCAAAGTGTGAATTGTTATTTTAAAAAACTTTAAAAATTAAAAATTGTGTTTTTGTCCTGTGCTCGAAAAGTGAACTTTTTTATTAGCAAATCAATATAAATAATTGGGTTGTGTTGCTTTTTCATTCAATTAACATATTCCAAAAAGAATTAAAAATATATTATGAATTGGCAATTTTTTTCAATGGATTATACAAAATTGCGTCAGAATGCAGGTTGCCAACTTTATTAGTTTGCAGGTTGCCACCTTGATGAAAGCACTGATGACTGTATGATTTGTTTGAAGAAAATGTCGGAAGTAGACACAATTCTATTATGTGCCACAAATGCAGAAGAGCCGTTCACGCGAAATGTGTTTCAGTGCTTAAATTTGCCCGAATTCTGATTCCGATGAAGATTTGGAATGATTCCATACCAAATTGCAATTTTATTTTTTATGTCAATTTTCAGCTATTTCTTTATGTTTACAGCCACTGTGTGCAAGTGAAATTCAATCAATTTGAATACATTTCTAAATGAAACACTTTTCAGTTTCAGTTTTTCTACATTTTCAGCAATCTTCCAAAGGGTGGCAACGTGCAAGCCTAAATTTGAAGAGTTCGATTTTAGATACTTTTGAAAATTTGCTATAGAATTTTTATTTTTTGAGATTTCAAATGATTTCTAGGCCAGGATTGTAGCTTTTTACTTCCTCTTTCCAACGCATATACTTTTTGTACAATACTTTCATTTTTTGACGAGTTATGATAAAAAAAGCTATGGGGTGGCAACCTGCAAGCCTCTCCCCTATTTATTTTTACATAGTAATTTTCAGATATGTATATGTATATACTTTTAAAATACATTAATTATAAAAAACAAAATTTAAAAAAAAAACTTATTATTTGCTTTTATTTTATTTATTGGATTTATTGTTATAACACATTTATAACATTTATTTTTATAAATTAATGACTAATTAAACCAATAATTTCATCAATCATTTATTAATTTCATTGTATTAAAATTTGGTGAAAATTTTTTAATAAATAATCAATAATAATTAAAATGTAATAATGTTTAAATACATGGATATATTAATGTGGGAAAATTAATTCTCTAAATCATAAATTAAAGTTTTCTTCATTAAATTTTAAATATATGTATATCTTTTTAAAGCTGTCTGAGCTTTTTGCAATTAATAATATTTTGACATCAAACCGTTCTTAAGGAAAATTCGGAGAATTTAGGATAATAAGAAAAAAAAACTGTACTTAACACAGAGATTTTATGAACAATATTTGCATACATCAGAAACTTCAAAAACTTTTACTTAATTTCAGAAATATTGTATTTCAGTTAGAATTCAAGAAAAAATATTTTTAAAATATTTTGCTAATGAACAAATTTTAAATAGTTATTTGATTTGATTTATTTTTCAAAAATTGACAGTGTATATAATGTACTTTTCTGTACAGATATAAGAGTGGTGGCTTTTGATGCACATCACGGCTACAGAATTATTTTACTTTTACAAAAACAAATTACAAATATTTTTAATAAAATTCTGTAAAATTAAAAAAATTGTTAAATTTATTATTCAAAATATTATACAAACATTAATTTTGCTCCTTTCAAAATAAATTCATTATGATTGGCAAATTTTTTGTCAATTATTTTTCAACTAAAATTTCCTTTGATATTGCCTCCTGTATTATTTTTGTATTAAATTTTATTCTGTTTTTCATTTCATTCATATAATTTGCATAAAAGTTTTTGTTCTTCTGTATGCAAAATGTTACCACTTAAATGTGTTGTTGTGTCGCCTACATCTACATGAATAAACTTAAATCAACAGTAAACCGTATATAACTAACTATATCGTAAAATATCATTTATTTTTAATCTTTGCCTTGATGTGGCAAATATTCAATAAATTCTGTAATGAGAGTAGGTAATTTGTAGGTATACAGGCAAAAGATAAATTACATTTTGTTTGATTTTATTTTCAGAATTTAGTATATTTTTATACTTAACTTAATATTTTTATGTTTAGTGGTAATATGTGTTCGCAATTCAAAGTTGATGAGATAATAATAATTTATGTCTTATGTTATGTTAAACTAAGTTTAAATAAATGTAGAGTTAATAGAATAAATAAATACCTTAAGTTCAATGCTGCTTCTGCATAATTTTCAAATATTTTTTTAAAAACTACCTACGTGTGAATCCTTTGCAACAAATTATTAAGCGTTGAAATAATAATTTTATTATTTTTTTTTAATTATTTTTTTGTAAATTTATTGAGAGAGGTTACATAGTTTAGTTAGGTTTGATATTGAGTATTGATATTTTTGTATTAGGACCCGTTCAATTTGACACATTGATTATTATTTAGCAGCACACAAAATGATAAAATAATTAATTTTGAATAATCGTTTGTTGTTAAAATTTTTAATATTTTTCAATATAAATTTTAACAAATTTTATAAGTAATTTCATTCTACAAAAATTATTTTAATATTAATTTTTTGTTTTCAAGTATATATCTCCTATCTCAATTCATTGGCCAAGCTTTTTTAATTCAAGCGATTAATACAAAGAAAAATACATATCCAATTTAAGATATTTTGTCAAAATTAATCCAAAAGAAATAAAAGATTAAATTTACTCAATTGAAATATTTTCTTAAAAAGAAAAATGAATAAAATTATTAATGATATAAAAAATTGTTAAAATCTCCTTAATTTTAAAACTTTTGAAGTTTTGATGAGGTAATTTAATACATGCCATTTTTTTTTTCCTTGAAGTAATTTCCACTTTGTCCCAAATAGTTAAAAGTTTTTAAAGAAAAACAAATTTTAAACTTTTCTTTAATAAGTTATTTAATATTTTACTGAGAAAGAAATTTTTGAATTAAAATTAATGATGTAGTTTTAGTAGTTTTTCAGAATTGATTTAAAAAAAAAAAGTAGTTCCTTAAGTTTTATTTTACAGAAGAGAGTGATCTTATGTTTATCAATTTAATCTAAAATGCGTTAAAAAATATTTAGCTAGACTTTGGGGAGTAGATTTCCGTATTATGTTTCCAGAATTAATGTAAAACTCAGTGAAGTATAATATTGTGCTGTACATATTGTATATTGCGTAGATATTTTTTGTAAACCGTATTTAAAAAAAATTATATGAATAATTTTAAATTAAAGTTGCAAAAATGATATTAAGAATACTCATTTATTTTACACTAAAAGTGTTCGTGCTTATAGGGATTCAATGAAAAAAAAAAGATACAATAACTCTTGCGTACTCATTTATAGTTATTTTTAAATAAAAAAAGTAAGAGTTAGACCCTAAAATATGTTCATGTACATGTTTATGATGAATAAATCAAGTTATATGGCTTTATATACATATATATTATTCGTACAAAATAATTTTCAATGAAAATATTTCCTTTTGACACAGATTGTTAAACTTTAAAAATATCATACCTCTGAAGCATTCATATTATAAAATAAAACATGAAAACGATTAATTTTCTAAGAAAAATCGATTTTATATTTAAGTATAAAAAAGGATAATGCTTAAAAATTTCTTCTAAATATCTAAAGTAACCAATATTTAAAATTGTTATGGTTTACCAATAAGGGGTGTTAATATTATAAAATATTGTTAAAGTCATCGGTTAATGTTACTAAAATTTTCATTTTCCTTACTATCAATTTTTGTTTAGAATTTATATTATTGTGTATCTATATAAAAAGTGTATAATGTTTTTTTTATTGAAGTAATATGATTTTATGTAAGGTTAAGGTTAGAAAATTTTCAATTTTTAAATATACATATTATAATTCGATTTTCAATATATATTTGTATATACATAAATTTGAGAATATAATAAATATTTATTTGGTAATTAAAATAAGTTGCTATGCAATTCTCAATAAAATTAAATGCATTTTAAAACCATTTCAATTTTGATTTTATTCGTCAGCTATAATGTGTTTTTTTTTTCCTGAATTATATTTGAATATTTAGATGTAAAAGATTTAAAAAGTCAGGGAAGACAATAACAACAGATTAGATATACTAATATAACTTTTTTTATATTAATTTTTAAATTAAAAAAATACATATTGCAATAACTCGCGGTAATAATTTTTGAATGAATGAATTTGGACTTTTTTTTTTTTAAATTATGAAAATAAGCTTTTATTTGAATGTTTTTCTTTTTTTATAATTTTTTTTAAAAAATTAATAAAGGGAATTTGTCAAAAATAACAAGCCCATAAAAAAATTTAGGTATCATATTGAATTTATTAAATTATTTAATTCTTTTATTTTTTATATTACATAGGTACATAATACTATATATACCTACATACTACGTACATATTTAATTTATACAACAATATATATATAAAAAGTTAAGTATATTTTCTTCTTGTTCGTTGTAATAAATGTAATAAAAATAAAATAATAATAAAATCTTTCTTTAGGCAATTTCATATGTTATGCCAATATTCTGTTAAATTGCGGTTTTCACTCAGGATATTTATATGAACGTATATAATTATACATAATAATAATCAATAAATCAATCTTAGTAAAACGAGCGGACATTTGTTTTCTGACATTTTTACTTATTACAATTGATAATCCGATTAAGGATTTTCCATGTAATCTTGTACATATGTACATGTGTATAAAAAACAAAAATAAAACGACAAATGGAGAAGATATTTAACTTGAATTTTATTTACAAAAAAAGAAGAAAACTATATGATTATTATTATACATATAATCTATATATACTATAATCTAATATATATAATCGTTTTTCTATAAAATTTTTCATTTAATTATTTATTCTCTGAAAGTAATGTCCGAAATTGAAATTATTTCTTAAATTTCAAAATAACCAAATTCTTATATTTTCTAAATAAAATATTTTAATCGATTATCCTTTTAAAAGATTTTGGTATGTCATTTTATGTATATATATTTTTTTTCCTAATATTATACACATATAAATATATGTACATATGTCGAATTAACAAGTGTTATAAGCATGGATATATAAACGTTATAAGTTATAAGACTGAAATAAAAAAAAACCAACACAAAGAAATAACTTGAAAACTTTCACTAATAATTAAAAAACTTTTTTTTCTTGATATGTTGTTTGAATGTTTTATAAATCACAATGCTGCATCAGCGCTCAATAAAAAAGTAAACAGAAATAATTATGTATATAACATTTTTTCGTAATTTTAATTCTTCTGGCAAAAACCAACCTATATTTTAATATTTAAGGGTTTACAGACTTATTTTGTCAACCTTGCAGCAAGAACAAATTTATTATATTTCTCATTATTGTAATAGTATGTTATTAAGGGGTAAATATTTTAAAAATTTTAGCTAAACCCTATAAATTGAATATAAATTGAAAAAAAGTTTGACAGGAGTTTGAAGTTAAATTTTATGTTATAGTATAAACACCAAAGCAGGTAACGGAATAATTTAACATATTCTCATTTTGTCGTGTAGACTAATGTCCATACTTTAGCTTCCGTAAAACCTCCTCAAGATATAGTTAATTATTTGAACTTGATTTGTATTTTCTAAAACAATAAAATCAGAATAGTATTATAAAGTTAATTCATTTAAGAATCAATTTATTATTAAGCCTTTGGCAAAATATAATAATTATTATCCAATATCTTTTTTGATTTTATATAAACTTTTTTCGTATTATGTCATTATCATTATTTTAACCATATAATAATCAATGCGTTATTATATTGATTAATGAATAAACAAAAATAATAACAAAAGTTATAATTATGACAGATTTTACTAAATCTCTTTATATAGACAAATATGACATTTCGCCAATTAGACTTAACAAGAATATTTTTTATAAATAAAACGCACGTGAGTGGAATACGTTTTTTTTTTTTTTTTTTATTGTGGAAAAACGGAAAGGTGCTGATTGTCATTTTATATTTATGTCACGTATGGCAAATTATTGCACCTTTTATGCTTTTATCTGTACACAAAAAAAAAATAAAATAAAAAGAAAAACAAATCTACAATGTTTTTTGTGGCAAATGAAATTGAAGATCTTATGAAAAAAAATATATATATACCAAAATGAAATTGAATTCTCTATAACTTATTTTTATTTCACTTTTAAAGGAAATGAACCTAAAGGATTTTTAAAATTAATGTTAGAAAAAAAAAAAATGAATGCGGAAAGATTCTTAAAGATGTTTCTTTTTAATGCGGGCTTTGCGATCAATTTACTTTTTTTTTTTCTTTAATATCATTCTTTTATAATATGGAACTATTAAAATAAAATAAGCTCTTATCGTTTATCGAAAAATTTCACAATTTTACATTTAATATACATTGACCAAGAAAGGTTTAAATTATTTTTTATTTAAATCATTTTTCTTGCATCATATAAAGGTAAAACATTTTTTTAAAGATATTCTAATTTTGAAATTATTACAATCAATCAGCGCTAGCTTTACTGAAAGAATTGTCCAATTTTAGTATTTCGCTATATTGTAGTACATACAAAACTGGTATATATAGTTATTATATGAAGTGGATGAAAATCTCTTAGTACACAATTTAATTCAAATTAATGAATTAATGTTAATTCTAAATTCCAATTTAAAAATTCTTTTATTTTTATATAAAATTGTCATATTAAAGAGATAAACATTGTATATTTATGCGCATATAGTTGTTCAAAACAAGATTAGAAAATTTTTATTTAAATAAAAAATTGTATAGCTTTAATTGAATTAAAATCTTGTTTAATATTGGATTATTTATTGCCAAATAAAGTATATACGATAATCTTGTCTAATTGTATATATAGACAAAATATAGAATCAATGATTAATTATTATTGTTAATATAAAGTGATAGAAAATAATGCCAGCAGTAATTATTGGTGTTAGTTTTTATTGCTCTTCTAAACCACAATAAATGATTTATTTCATTAAGAATTTTATTATTAAAAATATAGAGTTAAATGAATGTGGATCTGATTTTATTCATGATTCTTAGTTAGGCAAAATTTTCCTGCAACGTATTAGAACTGGATTTAATTTTTCCATCAGAAACACTAATATATTCATGAGCCTCTATTTATTAAGGAACGATTTCGATTCAGGAGATGCATTCTTTACTAATATTTAAACAGCAAATATGCTATTGTCGTAGTTTTATTAAGGAAATGAAGCAATGTATAATTTAATATTTTTTTATATATGTTATGTAAAAAAGAGAAAATGAATTCAATAAACATTATTATTATTATGATTATTATTATTATTATTATAATTACTAATATTTAAAACACATAATCGGAGCAAAATGATACATCATATAATTGATTTTGATGATTTTTTTCAATATGAACTTCAATTTTTATTCAATTAGAAGTGGCGTAGCAAAGTTTTTCGAAAAGTTAATATGTCAATCACAATTTTAAACCAAGGAAATGAGTTTAATTTTTCCTAATAGAAAAAACAGAAGATAGAACGATGAAACTTCAATTTATTATAACAATAAAATTTTTATCTTATGAATTAATCAGAAATAATTCTATTACATCGAAAATTTTTCATACTTTACTTCTTGCTAAACTTTGAACATACATAAATTTTTTATTTTCATTTTTTTTTTTTGTGATGATTAGACTAATGAATTTCCCATGTTATTTTTCTACGAAATTCTTTTGTATATAATAGCAACAGATATTAAAATTAAATTAATGGTAATAAATCATTTTTAACATCAAAATAATGTGGTTAAATATACAAAAAAAAAAATAAAAAATAAAAAAATCATAAAAACAAAAGCAAAATGAAAAAAATCTATTAATTTATATTAAAAAAATAAAATAAATTTAAGAAACTGAATTATTCATCTTAATACGTAGACTTTAATTATGAATTATGATAATTTTAAAATTAAAAGTAATACCATGAAATGTTCGTTCCTTCGAGTTGTGTCGATTTCGAACTTTTATTAGAAATTTCCTATGATGGCAATTTTACACAAAATCTAATTTCGAATTAAAGAATTTTTAACGCAATCAAGTTTTTAAAATTTGAATTTCTAGTTAGTAATATGAAGATGTCTCCAACTTCATATATTTATATATTTCTTTTATTATATATTCCCACAAAATTATTCCCATTCAATTTTGCCTTCATTCTTATTCCCACACAATTTAGCTTACTTTTCATTTTTAAGTTTTACTAACTTCCATAATTATACTTTTATAATTTAATTGTAATATGATCCTTTAATTTTATCAGATCTTTATTTGCTTATTATGTTATTAAGTTTAAAATAAAAGCTCAATTAGAATGTAAAAATCAGTTCTATTTTGGAATTCAAATAATAAAGTTTACGTTTATAAAAAGATCGCCTTTTTATTTCTAAACTAATTATAACTAGTTTGAAAATTAAAATATTTTTAGATTTCATCAGTTCTAAAGTTTGTATAAAACTCATCGTTCTATGTCAACTGTGTAATAATGGGTTTTCAATATATCAGAGCAAATTTAGTTCATTACTATGAATGAAGACTTTACTTTATAATAGAGCAGTAATTTGAAAGCAAACATAAAACATTATTAACTTAAAGGGAAAACTACACCTTTTTAAAATTAAATGGATTTTTGTGAAATTTCCATTTTTTTTTTTTTTATTTATTTTTTTTTTTTTTTTCAAACTTCTCGTATATTCACATAGACTTATGAGATTAATGTTTATAAGGATTTTCCATTTTTATAAAACTTTTTTGTTTATTAAATGATTGATGAATTTTTAATCTGGAATTTAGGATCTGCCTGGCAATTTTTTTGAAAACGATATGTGCACTTTATAAATTTCGCTTTAAAATTGATCCATTTGAATAAAAAAAGTTTATTTTTTTTACCAAATATCATAGCATTTATATGTAGGTACGTAGTAGATTAATGAATGACTTTCAAGTTTTTTTTTTTCTCTATTTTTTTATTTTTTTTTAGAATATCCAGATATTCGTACATTATAAATTTATTCGAAAATGTCAGTTTTTAAAATACCTTAATGCATTTTCCATTTCAATTTTAATGTTTAACTGAGTAGTAAATAAAATAAAAAAAAATGAACTCTAATATTGAAGTGAAATGAAAATTGAACAATATTTCTTAGAACTATCAAAAATCATTCAGTATAAAATGAAAATAAGTTTCTGTGAAAATATTAATACACATATATCCATTTGACATATACATATGAAGGTGCATTTGAAAATTTAGTTGTTTATTTTTCTTATTTTGAAGTATTTGCTACTCATCATCACTGAGTTTCCAACAGAGGTATTTGTATCTGTATTTCTTTTGGCTTCATGAATTTTGCCCGCGACTGACTTTTTTTCGTGGTCAAAAGTAATTTTGAAAATGAATTTTGACCGCCCATACAAATATTTTTTCGGTCAAAATTCATACGTTCAAAATTCAGTTCTCAATTATTTTTGTATAAATAACAATATAAAATCAAATATTTTCGATATATTTGGTAACCGGCTTCAATGGAGTTTGATTTGTATTATACTAGGTATATCTTCTTTGTATAACAACCATAAATAACTATCGTACACATATTTCTAGCACTTTAATGATTGTAGTGATTTAATCGATATTGTAACACTTTCTTATAAAGTACTAGTCGAAATACCCGTCTTCGCTCGGTAGTTCCGAACTTATATTAATATCAAAACACTTTAATCCAGATTTTGTGCACTAAAAAAACAGAATTTCAAAATTTGTTAAATAGCCACTTCCCCGGTGCTTTAACACATCGAGTCTTCTAAATAGTCGATTCGAGTCCAACGTCCAACGCTATAATATTTTATCGGAATATACCTAAATTGCATTTTGTGCACTAAAAAAACAGAATTTCAAAAATTTTTAAATACTTCCCCGGTGCCTTAACACATCCAGTATTCTAAATAGTCGATTCGGGTCCAACGCTATAATATTATATCGGAATATAACCAAATTGCAAAACTGCCTTCTAAGGTAGCCCCCCGTTGGTGCCTCGGATCAAAACTTTAACCAATCGGGTCTCTAGGCTCCTTTTTTTCAAAATTTTAAAATTTCGGAATTTGTTGTATAGCCCCGCAATTGAGCCCTGAGACGGTTGGGGGCTTTTCAACATCCAGTTTTTTAAATAGGCTTTTCAGGTCCAACGCTACAACATTTTATCGGAATATACCTAAATTGCGGCTTCTAAGGTAGCCCTCCACCGGGTCTTCGGATCATAATTTCTAGTACCCTATAACCATCTCGGATCTAGGCTCCTTATTTTCAAAATTTAAAATTTCGAAATTTGTTGTATAGTCCTCGAATTGGCCCTGGGACAACGGTTGGGGGGCCTCTCAACATTCAGTTTTTTAAATAGCGTTTTCGGGTCCAACGCTACTATATTTTATTGGAATATACCTAAATTTCAAAACCGGCTTCTAAGGTAGCCCCCCCGCCGGGGCCTCGGATCAAAATTTCTAGTACCCTGCTATAACCATCTCGGGCCCCAATGATACTTAAGTTCAAAATTTCAGCCAAATCGGTCCAGCGGTTTAGGCGTGATTGAGGACAGAGGACATAGGACAGAGGACAGAGGACAGAGAAACAGAGAAACAGAGAAACAGAGAATTTTCATTTTTATTTATAAGAAGAAGATGAATCTACAATTAAAAAAATTTTGTTTTCATAAAAATGATTTGTTTATTATATTTCTTAATTCATCTAGAATATTTCTATCGGAGTTTTATTAAGTATTTGGTAACAAAATTGTTAGAAATTTTATTTAACGCGAATTCTAAGAGCGTTTCTATTTATACCGCATTTTAGCAATCAAGCGGAATATAGCAATTGGTTATGAAAAAATATATATTTTTTAATCAGATTTTTTAATAAACAAAAATCTAGGGATTTCAATTTTGGTTTTTCTGTATTTTCATGAAAGATTGTTATTAATAATTATTGTATTGGTTTTGTGCGGTCTTTTTTTGTGCGATTTTTTTTACGCGGTCAATCAATCAAATTGGAACAAAATTGACGAAGTTATCAATAAAAAAAATTAGTACGTTTGATAGTAGGTTTTTTTAATTTTATTATTTATTGCGAAAACTATTTTTTATATAGCTAGCTACTCGTGAACTTTTGTGCGATTTTTTTTATGCGTTTTTTTAAGCAACCCTATCCAACGCACAAAAACGGGTTTGACTGTATTTTGTATGTTTCTAATTTTTCAGCAAGATTATCCATATACATAAATTTTTCAGTGATTGAATGAACTTGAAAGATTTTAATATTAAAAAAAATAATAATAATATCTATACATATGGGTAGTTCCACGGAAACTGTCCGATTTGATGTTATCACACTTTTTTGGGCAAACTCAGGGCCGGTCCAGCTATATGTGCATGATGTGCACTTGCACAGGGCGCCTAACGAATAGGGCGCCAATCGATTTGTAGTGAAGAACATGCAAATGCATTCGAAATTGGCTACTGTGCCACTGTGCACAAAAAAACTCTAACCTGAAAAAATCAACACAGTATACAATTTTTTTTTTGTATACCATGAGCGCCTAATGTGCAAATAAAAATTCAGCATAGAATAAAATCAACATAATATACATAAAATATACAATAAATTATTGCATAATACATAATTTTGTTGGCATTGTAAGTTTTTTTGGGTTGATAGTATATAAAACACTCTTATTGCTCTTTATGATAACGATCCTATAAATAAACGATCTTATAAATCTTATAATTACTCTGCCTGTAACAGTAGCTTCCGGTATACGCAGTGTATCAAAATTGAAACTCATCAAAACTTACTTGCGAACGACTATGACACAAGATTGTTTGGTGGATTTGTCAACTCAATCGATAGAAAAGGAATTAGTCGAAGCGTTAGAGTACGATGACATTATTGAAGAGTTTGCAAAATTAAAAGTAAGAAAAGTTCAATTTGTTTAAAGTTGCTGTTTATGGAGATTTGATTTGTATAAATATGTAAATAATTTTTTGTATAAATTTAATGAACTAAAAAATGTAAATATTTTTTTGGTATATGTATATTTTTTTGAGGACTGGGGATACTTCGTAAAAAAAAAACGCGTTAGTTAATCTACCTCAATAGTGACTTCGTTAAAAAAAGCGCGTTAGTTAATCTACCTCAATGGTGACGTGGAAATGACTTATACTATGATGTAGGCGCAATTTTCAAAATTAGCACAGGGCGCCGAATCAGCTTGAACCGGGCCTGGGCAAACTGTATAAATATTAATAATTTTAATCTTGAAAATACTTTATATGAATTATTACCATTTAGGACAAATAAAAAAAATATGTAAATATTTACTGTTATTAGTAAAAATTGCAGCTAAAGACTGATTTTGTCATTCCCGTGGCTGTTACAAAGAAATGGGTTGGTATTGAAAATTAAAATTCGTTATTTTATTGTTCAATTAATACTTCACAAATTTTATTAATTAAAAAAAAATATATGAAAGACTGTCTAAAATTTAAAAAAAGTTGTAGAGACCTAATTGGTTTTTTCTATTATTTTATCAGTGTTACCGTGTCTGTAAGAATTTCAAACCTTTTGCGAAATACGTGAAAAAAAAATGAATTAATATAATTTAAAATCACGATTTCAGTTGGCTAAGTAAATACATTTTTTGTTGATATTGTTAGTTGTGATATTTAAATCGAGTAAAATAAACCGGTAGGAACAGTTATTTAAAAATTTTCTATAATTCACACCTATTTTGTCATTACCGTGGTAAGTGTTTTTTTTAAATTGAAATAATAAAAAATATTTTTTAATCAATTTTATTTAGATTTCTCTGTTTTTTTATTTTAATTTAATTGATTAAAAATTATAAATATTTCGAAATTTTTCCAATAAATTAAGGAAAAACAGCTTTTTTGTCATTACCGTGGTGTCATTCCCGTGGTTCGTTTGCTTAAACGGGAATGAGTTGATCGGTACAAATTCTTTGAAAAATTAAAAAATTCGAAAAATGCGCCCTTTGAGAATAAGTTCGAAATTATCTGAAGCATCTAACAAATACTGATTCAAAAATATATTTTTTTTTTTACATTTTTTATTTAGTTTTCCGCCTGTTTCCGTGGAACTACCCATATATGTTTTAAACAAAATTTTATTAAAAATTTTAATAAATTTTTTTGTTCTTCTCTACATAGTTTGTAGTTTTTACAATGTTTTTTAATAATTTTGTTTTTTTTTTTCATATATATTTTTATGACAATGAAAACCACTTTACTATGACGACAATCGCACACATTCTTTATACTGTATTTAAAACCACATATTCTACTTTTAACTATATGTTGTATAATATTGGAGGTACATCAACTTAATAATTATTATTTTTTAATTAAATATTTTTTACGCTAAAGACACAAACACAAAATCAATATAAAAAAATATATGTATATATATATATATATATATATTTATTGAAATATACAAGAACCATAAAATACCACCCTAAAAATGTATTATGATTGGTTTTTAATATTAAAGGCACGATAATGAATTATTATATAACGAAAAAATCGAAATGATGACCTTTAATAAAAAAAAAAAAATTAATAATTTCATGTTAAATAGAAATTTATGAATTCAACAAAAAAAAAAAAACAAAATATAATAAACAAATATTATTTAATATATTTTGATTGATAGTTAAACTTTGTTTATTATTTTCATTTATAATTTATTGAAAGAACGCATCATTGAAAAAAAATAAAATGGTAAAAAACTGATTGATTTTTTTTCACAATTGAACAAAAACATAAATAGTATATAGTAATTGGAAATTTTTTTTACAGCACCAACTATACACTTAAAAAAACGAAGCTATGATTTCTGTTAATCAATTTTAATGGGCATGTGATCGGTAAGTTGTATTTACAATCGTAAATTTAGCTCGATAATTGGTATATTACACGTCAATACACATGTAATTATTTAATTAAGTAAATTTTATTTACATTCTCCGTATTAAGTAAATTTTATTTACTTACTACATTTTGAACTTTTGTTTATTTTTTGCATTGCAAATGTATTGAGTGCAACTACCTCTCACATGCACATTAAAACAGTATACAAAACATGTTAGAGTACGATTCAAATCACTTGACCAATCCGTTATGCAAAGCTTTCCCTTTCCATTACAAAATTCCATACAAAATTTAGGGGAAATTATTTAAGAAAAAAAGATCTTGCAATTTTGTATGGAATTTTGTAATGGAAAGGGAAAGCTTTGCATAACGGATTGGTCAAGTGATTTGAATCGTACTCTAATAACATTTGTTATACAGCTCGTTGTGTATATACACAAAAACACATAGGCAATTGTAAATATTATATCGCTTGATCTAACGGTGTCGTGATATAAGTATTGACTGGTGTCTATGTTTTTTGTGTATACACAACTCGTTGTAATAACAAATTTTCTTAACATGTATTGTAATCTACTATTACTATGTAGGTTAAATCGAACTAGCGATTGACTTTAGCAAGAATAGCTTTATCTCATGTAGCTCGTACTTTTATTTTTAATATTTTTGTTCGGATAATTATAGTAGCAATATTCGACATAAATATTTCTAAAACTCATTTTGTACAAACAAATTTTCTTTTTGGTATTTATTTTTTGTTAGAAAAAACAATTAAAACTATAAGTTTTGACGTATATGTAGGAACTTTTGCTACAATTTATCTGTTATATACAACATAATGTTAGAAAATAACGCTGTTCTAATTAAAAGTAATCGTTTAGCTGGATTTACAACGTCACAGTGAAAAATAAATAACATTTTCCAAGAAATTTTCTTGGCATTCGAATTTAATATTTTTTATGTGTAGAATTTTTCTAGAGATTATTAATAAAAAAATACATAAAGGTAATATTTTTACAAAATCTCATTTTTAATTCATCATAAACATAGTACAAAAAAAAAATTGGTTTTTCACAAAAATTCTATTAAAATTATATTAAAAAAAAAAGGAATAATTTAATTTATTTTTTGTTTTTAACAAAACAAGAAAAAAATGTAAATTTGTACAAATATTGTTAAGTTACAGTGTTGTTGTAAATTCATATGTCATCTCATCATAATTTAATTTTTCACTTGAAAGCCATTTCATATATTAAAAAACTACATGACATTTTTTGTAAAATAAAATTTACTATTTACAATGAAATGAAAAAATGAATATTTTATAGTGAAATATTTTATTAATTATAAATGAAAATTCTTATTATGAAATTATTTTTTGTTTTTAGTAAATCTAATTAAAAATACCTCGATGTTACCGATCAGCGGTTTTCGTTATCCAAAATTTATTTCGAGCAGTTCAAATTTTTTTATTTTTTGTTTTGATTACAAAGCTTTATAAAAATCATTATTACATATTTTTGCCTTTATATTAAATAATATTGTTGTTCATTAATAAAAAAAAATACAGAACAGTAGTAGGAACATAATCATAATTGAAATATGTGGCCCGCCTTCCGTTTTCGATTTAAAATACTTTCAGATAAATTTTTTAACAGTTGATCTTCAGCGAAATTTTCCTTCTTCTCTTGAAGCACAAAAGGGGGCTCCAATACCCTTAATCGAAGAAAATTACTCTTTATCTTGACTGAAAGTGAACAAAATCATAGGATTAAATAAAACGCATCGCATACAACATGGAATTTGGGCCATACGATACGGAACCATATACATTTGCATATACGAATAAAATAGTCTATATCATAACTCTAATTTTGTATTCTTTTATTCTGTTTCATATTTTCTTACATTTTTGAAACTCAATACAGTCACGCTTTTAGGATATTTTTCTTGCGTATATATTATAATATAATACATGTTTATATAAAAGGTTCATAAATCGAAATAAATTAGCATAAAGTTAAAAAAAAAAAGAAAAAACAAACACAAATAAAAATATGTTTTTTATCAGATTTTCCTATGTAAATAAATATAAGTTTAAAATTTATTCACAACTACAAAATTTGATAATAATAATAATGGGAATAGCCATGAAAAATGAAGCAATACCAAAAGTAGATTAAAATCGCATAATCTTAATTTGCATATCATTAAAATGTGTGTTAAATGATTTTAATTTATTCAGAATTTCAGTTAAGCTTGTCATATTTTTTTTAAATTTACGGTTAGTGTAATGAATTCGTTAGTAGGTATTATATTAATAATTTGAAAATGAAAATTATATATGTAAATTTCTTAAAGAAGAAAATGAACTTTGCCTGTAAAAATGCATATACATAATTATGTTTTATGTGAGTGAATATTAACTAAAATTTTTTCCCTTCATTTAGAAACAATCAAACCCCATTTTATCTACACCTTTATGTCGTGAATAAAAAAAAACACAATTATTTTAAAGTTAGAAACACTGAAAACTCTACACGAAACTTGAGATTCCAGATCTATGTTCGTAGGTAGTGAAATTTACTCCATTGAAAAATATGGTTGTATTTTGAAACATATAAAACCAGGTCATGTACATGTCTTTCAAAAAGATTAATCGATAAGAAAAAAGACAACAGCCTTTCTTAGAATAGCATTTTTTTTCAAAGTTTATTAATCTATCACATTTCATACAATGTAGTTTTTTCTTTTGAAAACCATTTTAATATAAAAAAAATGTTATATTGTCGTTATCGTAGTCAAAACAGAATTTTACCAAGAGTTTTCATAGTTAAAATTTAACATATATTTATAACTACGTTAACTTTAATCTTCCACAATATGGAAACAATGAATACAATGCTCTGAACATTTTTGATAATCAACTCCTCAAGAGCAACAAAAAAAAATAAACAAAAAAATAACATAAAAAAGTTTAGTAAAATTTTTAGAAACAATTTTATGCATTGTCTGCAATACTTTGTATCACATTTTCTTATCTAATTAGCCTATCGAGATTAGGTTTTTGTCAAAAAGTTTTCCATACTAGTTGCTTTCTTAACTTTTTTTCTAAACTTATTTTTATATATATATATGTATTTAAATTTAAAATAAGAAAAGATGAATTCAGATTCCAGAATCCCTATTGATAAATCATATTTTAATCAGTTCTGTTTCCAAACAAAATAATCCGTGTGTGGAATTCTTTTTTTGCTTCAATTTTTACAATACACACATTTCCCTTGACATATTATTAGAAGAGGTTAACGACATTATATTTCATTTTGTTTGCAATGAAATTTTCTTTTGACTTCAACATTTAACTTTTTTTTCCTTTGTGTGAAAAAAAATTCTTAAAATATAAAAATATTTTATGGAAAATACTAGATGAATTACTGAAGTTTTTGAGTATGTATATGCACATAATGTCATGGGATTCTCGATTAATTTAAAATTATTATGGAATCTTAATAGAAAAATCATTTTTAAGAATGGATTTTAATAAATCCCCTTCAGAATAACATTACTCCACATAAACCGATAAGATCTTGAGACTCTCCATTACAGTGAGCCCACCACTGGTCCATTGTTTTTCTGATGTATACCTAAATATATAAACTGGATAGAATCCACCCTGAGAAATTTCTTGAGATTTGTTCTCAAACATTTGCCTTTGGCTGACTCTTTAGTGTTACCAGGTTAAGACAGCAATTCCCATATTTTTTTTCGAAATTGGATTTGATCAAAAACACAATATGCATAAGTCAACTATATTCTCCTCTTGGCACAAAATTAGATAAAATTTATATTTTTCTTATTTTGAATGAAAGAATAAAAATTTACAATATCCGGAAAATTAAAATTAAATTTTATTATTTCCAAACCAGTGATCTACAATAAACTCCATTAAATTTAATATTTTTTGAATAAACAATATAATATACTCCACAAGGAATAATAAAGTGAATTTGATTGATATAAAAAGATTAGAGATCCTTTTTAATAAAGTTATAGTACTTACATAATAAGAAGAACCATTTATTTATTTATTTTTTCATCATACGTAAGATAATGTCGTCATTGATACACATTTATTTATTTATTTTCCGTCTTATAATTAAAAATAGTCAAAAAAGTTGAAATAGTAAGATAATTTAAAAAATGTGTACCTATACATTAAAAACATTTACAATTAATAATTACCTGTTAAATTAATTATATGATTATATGATTATATGGTTATTATGTTTTGAAAATTATTTTTTTTGAAAAATATATAAAGAAAATTTTTCTTATCGGAGTTTTAAGCTTGAATATGTCGGAGACAGATCAGATTCTAACATTTTTTGTGTGAATTTTTTTTCATATTCAAATCTTAAATATAAGATATTGAAATGTCATTTGCATGTCATTTTTATAATTTATTACACTGAGAAAAAAAACTGTAGTAATATTATACAAGTTGACTTTGGTAAAAAAAATCAAAAAAAAAACATTTGAACTGTTTTTGCATTTGAGGGGTTTTTAAAGTTACTTCGATATTTTGTACAAAATACTTTGCCATGTATGAATTACCTAAGCCACTTCGATAAGTTAACATATTAAAAAGTATATTTTATACAAAAAACTAAGTTCATTTAACAAAGCTTAATTTTGTTAAAACAACTTAAATAACTTGGTTATTGTATATAAATACTTGGTAGGTTGAAAACTGCCGAAGCCTTGTGTATTTTATACTAGGTTTTTTGTAATTATACTATGGTTTTTTTCTCAGTGTACCTATTAATTTACATTTTATGAAGTTACATAAATTTTGATTTCCGATTTTTTCTCATTTTCAATTTCCGGTATACAAAATTTTCATATATAAAGTTATTATAAAAATATTAATTAAAAACAGCGTACAAATATTTACAATGCCACAGAAATTTATATTCTAGAATCTAATTAAACGCTAAATATATATCGCGGCTTTCTCTGAAAAATCAATTTTATCTTTTCATTAGTTGGTATAAAAATTCACTTCAAAAATTCTACAGATTTTATGATAAATTTTTAATAAAAAAAATCTTTAAATATCGAATTACAAAATTCATAGACATTAAAAAAATAAAACAATATAAAAAATTTAAAGAGTCGGAAGTTACACCATTTACATTTATAATAAAATTAATTTAAAATTTGAGTTTTCAATTTCCCCCAGCTAAAAGATGAAATTTCAATGAAAAAAGCCTTACTGGAATATAAATAAGTTTTGTTTTTCTTTCAAATTTAACAAGTAATTTATCAAAGAAAACATCTAACCTCTTATAAAAACAAAATTTATCTTATATAATTATATGTATACTTTTTCTATACATAATTTACATGAATTATATTTATTTTTATTTAAAATTGTAAATGAATGCTTGGTCTATTTTATTCTAATAACATAAAGTAATTTGATTATTAAATATTCAGACTGTAATTCAGGGTTGTTTATAAAAGTACAAATTTCATCAGTATTGAACCAAAGCTGATAAATAATTGAATACAAAATATAAGTGCTTATTTGTTATTGGGTTTGGGTATGACGACTATCAAACAGTGTTATTAAATCAATTATTTCAACAAAAGAAAAACAAAAAATATAATGGAGAAATAAAATGTCACTCAAAAACTAAAATTTAATATTTTTCTAAATTTATAGAATATTTTAAAAAATAATATTGAATTAATTATTATAAATAATTTTGGTTATTTAGTATGTATATAATTGAAAATTAGTTCACATTAATTAAATAAAAAAATAGTAAAAAATAATTTTAAATTTTACAACAAGTCAGTTTTTGCTGATTATCGAAAATTTATTAATATAATAATGTTATGTATATAAATATATTCTATGTAGAATGTAGTGTTTGAGCAACTTAACATACAAAATAATGTTACACTTAAAAATAAATTTACTACCAGAATTTATTATAAAATCATTTATACACATTTCACTGTCTACATTACATTCACTATCTTTTGCTTATTATATTATATTGAAATCATCAAAGTGTAAAAAGAATAGATATTCATTTTATCCATGCAAATTAACCGGAAGTTGATTTGACTTTTAATAGGATTTTTGACATTTTAATTTAATTACTAGCAAGGACATTAACCTTTTTTTTTTGCTTTAAATATTATAATAAATACAATTCATGGGTTCTTTTTTAACTTAATAAAAGAAACTCAAAATCAAATTCTAGTTAAAATAATGTAACTCCGAAGACATATTGTTAATATATACGCAGTAGTGACTGTCTGAACAAGAGTTTCCTAAAAAAAAAGAGTCTCATCTTCTTATTGTTAAAGTAAATTATGAATACAACTGTCAATTTAATAATTAAATTTAGAAAGATGGTGAATTATGTTCATCCTGATTGATCAAACCGTTTTATTGGTAAGTATACATAAAAGGAATTTATTGTTGTCCTCCTAAAACAAATGTTTAATGTGTGACACCAATCATGTCATAAAATCAAAGTATCGGATAATTTTTTTTGTATAAATTCTATTCTATGTATTTTGACAAAATTAATCATTGTAAATATATAAATTTTGTTTACTTAATATAGTTATCTATTTCCAAAACTTATACAAAAAAAAAATAAACACATAAAGCAATTAAATTTTATACCCAAAAAACTTATTTTATAATGAAATAAAAATATTTGAATTGATAGTCCTTTGAAATTAAGAAACTGATAGAAAATTGTTTTGTCAACATAATGAATAGATTTATGCGTAAGTTAAGTAAGTGTTAATTAAAATTTTTTATTTGTAATTTTATTTTATATATAGTTACGTTCACAGCGTTGCGATTCTGATTATTATGTTTTAATTTCATTAAATCGTGTGCTCAACAACATATAAGATTTCCATTTAATTAATGAATAAAGTTCAAATGAAGTGACAATTTTATTAGAATTTCGAAGTAGTAAATTAAAATAAAAATAATTAATACAGTAATTATAAGATATTTTAATGCGTTGGGGATCGTTATGTTGTATTTAGTGCTATAGAATTTAGATCACTAAATGGAGTATTATATGCGTAAATACACATGCAATCAGTATTGACTCGTGTCAATGTATTTTTGTGTATACAGAACTCTTAATTAATAAGAAATTTAGTTTACATATACAATAATCTACTATTAATTAAATTTCAATTTCCTTAAAGCATACTCAATTATAAAATACTTAAATAGTTAAAGTAAATTAATTTAGTATTATACATAAAAGCGAAATTTTAATGATTTTGACAATTTAAATTATTATTAATTTCAATTCGTATTTACGTAGTTATATAGTAAAATATTTCTACACTGAGAAAAAAAAACTCGCTTCAAAATCAGTTATAAATTATAGCAGAAAAATTAGCTACAAATCTTGCATTTGTTATTGAATATAATTATAATAACTTGTCTAAAAATTTATGGCAAATGAATTATAGCAAAAGTTGCTAGATCAAAATTATAATTTTTATTGTTTTTTCTATAGCAAAAAATAAATTTCAAAAATAATGACTTTCTTAAATTGTTATGTGGATTTGAAATATTGAGATAATCATACGAATCTTTGCTACGACATATAGCTAGTCTTGCTAAAATCACTATCCCGATTTGACCTACGTACATAGCAAGAAATTTGGAGCATTTATCTGTTTTTAAGTGTATATCATCACAATCATCATCATTAATAAGGGAAAATTTTTGAAAATCTATCTTGTCTATAAAAGAACATGTTAATTTTTACATTTTAAAATTTATTTCATTAAACGATTTTCCCAAAAAAAATGAAAACTTATGGAAAAAATATAAAGTGTTAAAATTGTTGTAGGCGGTGTTTATGAATCTGGTAAGCTATTAATAAATAAAACTTAAAAAGCCAAAAAAAAAAAGGCAAAAAAATATTTTTTTTTACAAAAATCAGTAAAATGATGGTTGAATTTGTTGAGAGCGTTTTCTGACCTCTTCATAACCAGTTTAATTTTTATATCTCTTGTAAAACCATTATTAGAATATGTTTCTTAAGTATGGTCACCCTTTTTTTGGCAACAACAGAGTCGAGTCCGTTAAAAAAAAGTTTCTCAGAAGTAATGTAAGATGATATATAAATATATTCATGTATTATCTGAGGCCGATAGGTCATTGTATGCTGAATGTTTTAATTTGAGTATATTTTTTTTATGATTCATTTTGAATCTTAATGAAATGTCTTAGTTGAGAGTGATGATAAAGTTGTCTTGGTGTGAAGATACATTTCCAGCTCATTATTAATCAACTATTTAAAATATTCCAAAAACACTTATGTTTGTGCAAAATAGAAAATTAAATTACGGTTTTCTACCTGTTAAATGATGGTTCTTATTTTTTTAGTTGAATTGATTGATTTTTCCAAAATTGTATAAATTAAAGTTGTTGAAAATAAAAATAAAAATAATTTAATTGTTAACTATGTTAAATAATTTTATTATATTAAGTATATTATTTAGTATTATAACTATGTTGCAACTAGGGTTCCCAGACGTCCTCCTTTTTGGTGAAAGTCCTCCTTTTTGATAGTAAAAAAAGTGTCCTCCTTTTTTTTCATTATTTCGCATTTTGTCCTCCTTTTCCATTATTATCCTCTATTTTTCCTCCTAAGCTAAGTTAAAACATTTAAAAAAAAAACAACTACACAAAAATAAACAAAACAATGAGTAATGTCGTCAGTAATAAAATTTGCAACAAATTATTTTTTCAAATAATTTAAAAAAAATTTTTCTCTCCCACACTTTTTCAAAATCTCAAAACATGAAGAAAAATTATAATAATGTTGTTTTTGCAGTCAAATTCAATATCTTTTATTTGCATCTCTAAGCGTCCAAATCGGTTTTTACTATCAAAAGTTGTAAATTTTTAATATTATGGGTTTTTATGAAAAATGCTTAAAAATGGATTTTTCAACCCGCCCTTACACTGAAGATTACACTTGATCTAAAAAAAAAAAAGTTGGGTATATTTTTTTCGGAAACTTAAAAAACCCTGAAAGTTTCACTTAAATCGGAAGGGGTCGGGTCCAAAATCTTAAATTTTGATCGTTTTGGCGTGTACATATTTTATATATTTTTTTCGTTTGGATGTCCTCCTTTTACTGCGGACAAATCTGGGAACCCTAGTTGCAACAAAACATGCACAAACAAATGTTTCATATTTTTCTCAAAATTATTATAAACAAAAACTGTAACATAATAATAAAGTTAAACTTGTCAATTTTTTTTAACCATTATTGTAACATTCGCAACACTAAAGGCAAAAGGCAATTATTAACCATTTTTGAAATATATTTGTCATTTGATCGATAAAAATATATTTATTTGTCAACAATTTGTTTTGCTTTTTTTTTCATTTTTTGTTTGACATAATATATATGTATTGTATATATATATGAATATATAAATTATGTTTTCTGCTAATTTATTATGTCTAGATGTTTTGATTTACGATTTATATATATATGTATATGTATGTTTTATATTTGACATATATATATTTATATATATGTCAACCATAAAACATACATTTTTGTGTTGTAAAAACATATATATTAACTGTTGTAATATATTGTAAATAATTGCAAAAGCTCGAAGTGGTATTTTAGAATTTCGAAAAACTGCGCAAACTCCGTTAAAATATGGTCCTGAAATGCGTTATCCCTAAAGAGATTTTTAAAATAAGGAAAGAGAAATTTTGTAAAAAATAACATTAAAATTAATTTTACTTAATGTTAATTTATGATTAATCTGCATGTCTTGATTTATGATGATGGATTGGATTTTTCAACAAAATCGAATTCAACAGAGTTTTCGAACTTTTCACCGCAGAATATTTAAATACTATTTATTGTTCACCTTTTATTAATGTGTCATAAATCTAATTGACATATTATGTCGATTTGAAAGTGATATAAAGCCAATTGAACTTATATTTGACATTATTGTATTCTCTATATTCATTTCAGTCAAAAAATTTATCAAATATCATTGTAATTTGTTGCAACTTTTCATATTTTATATTTTACTACATATTTTTGAGTAATTTCTATGTTTCTAGAATCATAAAAAAAGAAAGAGAAAAAACAAATTTTTTTTTATTTTATAGATATTTATTGCCGAATTATTATTTTTTTTTTCATTAAAAGCTTTTACTATGAAACGTAAAAAAAGGACATCAACTTTCATTGAATAAATAGATATTCTGTTTTTAACTTAAAATTCAGTTCTTATTTGGAATTTAATTCGTTTGGGTGTAAGTAATCGGAAGTTTATTTAAATAAATTTTGTTTTTTTATTTTTGGCATGAAGCAAAAAAAGTTACATTAATCTAGGTCAAGAAATAACAATATTGTTCCAAAATTAGTACATACCGGTATACAAATTTTGGATTTTATTTTTTTTTAAGTGCATAATAGTGAAGAAGTGTATTTTAAAAATAAAATTTTAACATAAATTAAAATAAATATCACGAAAAAATATTTCAAGAATTATAAATAAAATTCATCCAAAAATGTGGTAGGAATTTAATGTAATTTTTAGCCTGTAATTAAGAATTCTTTGTCAGTCCACTAATGGTGGAAATTATAAAATTGATATGCTTAGAAAAATTTTAGTATCACTATAGACGCAAAGGGTAATTTCCAAAAAAACCACCGGAAATTCAATAAATTGATTTCGATGGCTTTTTTTATAATATTTAATATAGTACTGGCCTGACTTTTTTATACCAGATAAGTATTTTTTCGTTCAAAATCCTCATTCTGCAAAATTTAATCTCTCCACTATTTTTATTAAGCCTAAGTGTTCCGTTTTTGTACGAAATTTATGTATCCTAATGGGAAAAATTACTGAACTGGCACCAAACACTGAAAGAAACCGGTATTCCTTTGTATTTCTACTTGAGTTTTGATCACTGCTCGACCCAGTATATTATAATAATAATTTTCTCTTTGATTATTGCATATTAGTTCTTAAAACATAAAAAGATAAATTTCTCCGCTACCAATATGAGGAATTTAAATTTATTCTAACCACTAGTACCTATATATATGTTTTTATAACTAACATGGCTAAAAATGGCAAACTTTTTTAACTTTTATATCTATTTTGAAATTAATAATATTTTTCTATATTTGACCTATATTTGAACTTTATTCGGCGACCAAAATTCGAAAAAAAAAGTTTATTTTTGCTTTGATTATTTTTTTAATGACATTTTTATAATAATTGGCAAAAAAAATTATTATATCAAAGCGAAAATATAAAATATTAAAAATAAAAACAGGGTGTATTTATTAAATATTTTAAATTATTTCAAATTTCTGTTTTATTAGATAAACATTTTTATTATTTTGAACTATTATTATAGATAATAATAAAATTTATTACCATTCCATGTTAAAAACTATAATATATTTTATTATAATTTTTATTAATAAATATCTAATTATTATGTGAGCTGCAAAAAGATTCAGAATTAAATATAGAAAAATATATTAATTAAAATGAACAAATTTATAATTTAAATTCGTTTTTACACAGTTTTATTTAAAACACGTTTCTCATTAAATCTTGCAATTGGTATTTGACCCACGGACCGATTTTTTGCACATACCCTTAGTTCCGCCAACGATACAATAATCCATCAATCCGTTGGTAAGGCAATTTCTTTGATAACTAAATTTAAAGAAAAAAAAAAACTGACAAAGTCAAGGGGTTGGAATGTGGTCTTAAATTGATTTTGAGATTGAAAAAAAAGATTTTTAAGTTAAGTTTAAATATTTACTAAAAAATACTAAATAATACTCTATTAAAGGAAAACCCCAATATACATTTTGTGAGAATCCAAGGATTTTAATTGTTGGTTTTTAGAATATCAACATATTTTCTAAAATATAAAAATTATTTTCTTGGAATCACAAATTATACTGAGTTTAATTTTCTACTTTTTAGTACAGATTTACATAATAAAATCAAGTATGTAACTTAAAATTGAATTTTTTATTTAATTTATCAGTTATTAAAGTATTCAATATTGGTAAATTTATTAAAACTTGACACGATAAGTAATTATTTCTTATGTCCGCAAACATTTTTATTATTCTATAGTAATTTATATATTAAATATCTCTTTAAAGTATATAGTATACCATACGTAACTATTTTAGTACGTTATATTGTTATATATGTATACATAAAAGAAATCTATTGAAAAAGGTTAAATTATTATGGTGTTTAAATGTTCAATAAATAAGAGAACATATACTTTTTATTGATTCGTCTATACAGCCATATATAAATTATACAGATCAGAATCTGAATTATATGGTAAAATTAAAAAAAAAAAATTCTTCAAACGACTTCAAACGATGTGGGAATTTTGTGTTCCTGGAATTATAATCGAATATTTTTGCATTGACCGGAGTTTGGAGATTGGTAGAATAATTAATGAAACTTAAAAAATTTTTATGTCATTATAGATTTTTATATCTTCATGATTGGTTTAGTATTTGTTTAAACGTTTTTTTTTACTGAGTAGTATTTTGGAAACAATTTTGTATTTTGAATGTTTATGTTTTTAGTGTACCTACCTATTATATATAAACCATAAGGATTATTGAACTATCAAACATTCTGGAAATAAATAAAAATTTTATTTATCCTAAGGTTTGTTCGGTATTCATGTCTTTATCGAGAAATAAATAATGATATAATGATTAGTATTCATATTCATATTTAATTTCTTATACACAGAATAGCAATATTCAGAAAATTTTTATATAATGTACATTTATAACAATATTATAATGATCAAAATGTTTTAATCATTTACAGACTCCTGATTTACATTGTAAGAAATATATTTACCTGCTTTACTAATCCTATTGAAACTAATAGAATATCAACCTTCAAAAAGACACTTACACAGCTTACTTTTTACGTTCTCCGCCAAGGATTCACTCAGAGTTCACTTTTTTTTTAATTTAGCATTATCGATCGTGATATATAATTAGAAGTGAAAAAGAGGCATTAATTTGTGTTGAAATTTACATAATTTGTAGATAATGTACATTTGACAGTTAAACATATAGACAGACATTTACATAAAAATATTGCCCTGATAAGAAATGAATCTTTGAAATGTGGATTAAAACTTTTAAGATTTTACCCCTTACTCCTTAAATTTTCTTGCATTAAAGTTTCTTAAACCCATTTTTTTTTTTTTTTTTTTATCTATTAAACTGCCAAAAAATTAAATATTTAAAAAAAAAAAAAAAAAAAAAATGATGTAAACTTTATGCCTCGATCGTAGCTAATACCGCAAAGCAATTTTTGAAGGAATTTTCCGGAAACCTGTTCACAGCTAATTTTACCTGAAAGCAAAAAAAAAATCAACTGCAAACAACTGCTTTGGTTTTTTCTATAATATGATTGTGACAGAAAAATGCCGCAAAACCAAATTTCGATGCAAAAGAAACACAGTGAAAAAGAAACAATAAAATTATTTTGTGATGTAGTCAATTCTTTCAGGAGCAAAAAAAAAAATAAATTCAATTTTCTAATTAACTATGAAATAATTTTAAGAAATTCTTTATACAAAAAATCAATAAAATTAATATCTTGCGTTTTTTATAATTTTTATTTAAATTAATTAAGAAATAACGCAAAAAATCGGTTTTTACGGTAGCTCTTAATTCCTTTGCGGTATTAGCTATGATATGATCGAGGCATTAACATGCCAAAATTGTTAGAATTTTTTTTTTTTTGGCAATTGTACAAAAAAAAACTAAGAATTTTGTTCAATTCAAAATCTTCATATTTTGTATAAAATAATAATTTTTATAAATTCTATAAAAAAAAATTTAACTAAATATTTAAACTTAAATAATTTCCATTTTCCCGCCATATTTTTTTATTTCTCAAATTTCATTTTATATTTATTAATATTTTTTTTTGTGATTCACACTCAGCCCCAAGGATTAAAAAATGTCAAAATAGCAAAATTGAAATAAAAAAAAAAAAAATTAAATAAAAAATTTAAAACTTTAATTAATTTTACTTCAAAAAAAATTTTCTCGAGAGTAAATTTTCATTTTTTTTTTTTTTTTTTTACAATTAAAATTCCTGCGATTCTGTCTCCCATTGTTTTTTCTTTTTTGTTTTTGCTTTACTTTAATGAAAAAAAAAGACTAGTGCTTTTTAAATATTATAAAAGAAAACAAAAGAAAATCAAAATATAAAAAGAAGAAAATCCAAAGGATAAGGACGCCCTATAAGAAAAAATAAAAATTCGCTTCTAGTAGTACTATACTTAAAAAAAAAAAATAAATAAATAAAAATTAAATATATGTATATGTTGTATATATACATATATAAGTAAAACATATGTATGTAGGTTTTGTGAAGAAAGAGGAGAAAAACATAAACGTTTTTTTTTTTTATATTTTTTGCTTTCAAATTCACTTTTTTAAATGAATAAAGTTAGTGACATATTTTTCTCCATCAATAAATCTTTTTGAATATATTATATATACATTCATGTATATGAATGTACTGTTCTTAATATATATGTATATATATGTTTATATATGTTTATATTTTATTTAATTTCTTTTCTACGTGCCTTGGAAAATGTTTTTTTTTTTTTTAGAGAAAATTGAGTCTATTGTTTTCATTCAATCGAACTGAAAGTTGAATAATAAGCAATTAAAACTTTTTTGTTTCTTATGTTTTTCATCGACATATGAATATGTGTGTGTACCTGAAGAAAATTGTTTTTCATCAGCAATAGAAATGTTTTTTTTTTCTTTTAAATACTCGTCCTTGTATGTATCCACTATTCGTCGAGTATCCCTTTCAAACTAAAAACAAACGGTTTTTTTTTTGAGTACATATGTCTAGGAAAGAAAAGTTCGGGATTACAAAAATCTGTAACAGACTTAATTTTTGAATATTTTAAATAAAGTTATTTTATATAAAATACGACAATAAACAATTTTCTTTGTATTTTTTTTTTTCAATTAGACACTAGATTTGTTAACAATCAGTTGAATGGGAACGAGTGAAACTTCTCTGATAGTCTAAAGAATTTTTTAAACAACATCAAACGAATAAGTTTTTAAAGAAATTATTTTGTTTGATTTGAATTTAAAAATGAATTTAATAAGCTATATGTATATAAAATATATAAAATGAAAAAAATGAAGTGTGTAATATGTTTCCTTAAATTTCATTCTTAACCCTGTTTTCTATAGTCCATCAAAATAAAAAAATATACGAGAAAAATTCCTCATTCCTTTACCATTCTAAAGGTACAACCATGACAAAAGCTTTCTGCTTCAAAGTAACCGAAAAATATCTTTTTATGTACAGGGTTTATGTTTTATGTTAAATTTTTTATGCTAAAAGAAGAAGCTCAGTATAGTAACTTTAATTTTATTTTATTGTTTAATTAATTATATGTACAAAGGTTTCTGAACATTAACTAATATATATATACATATATATACTTTTTTATTCGTAAAAAAATTTAATTGACTGCGTTTTATTTTGCCAAAGAAAACCTACGAATTACTCATTCGAATCGACCATAATTTTCTATGATTTAGTTGCTTTACATGTTCGCTGTTAAAAATTATATTATTTTCCTTTATATATATATATATATTGTAATATGTGTAAATCTCAAATATATAAATTTAATTTAATTTAACATTATTTTATTATTCAAAATCTTGACGAAATTTTTTCAGCCAAGGATATCGTAATTTTATTATTTTATTTTATTTTTTGTTTCTGTATTTATATATACAACATACAGCATAATATAATATCCTTTTTTATATTAATAAAAATTTATTTATATTCATGCTGGGAAATAGGTCGTCAAGTTATTTTCCTATGTTGTTCTTCCTTTTATTTTTTTTATTTTTTTAAAGACTAAAAATAGTCACATAATTCTCCTTCCGAATCATTTAAAGTAAGTGTAAAGGGATAAAATTCACAATTTTATCAGATGTTTTTATGTGTAAAATAAAAAAAAAAAAAGAACGAAAAATAAAATGTTTCCATCAACATTTTGGCATCATAATTTTTGGGTTTAAATGTCTGTTGCGTGTATGTTAAATAAATAATGCTGAAAATATGTACTTTAAATTATAGAATATAATATAAGTCTAACATAATATGTAATAATATGTATACAATTTTCTATAAACAAAAAATTTAGTTAGATTAGAATTCTGTATCAGTTAATTTTAATTAAATTAGGAATATTTAATTAAAATGAGCATTGTGCGTACAATAATTATTCAAATACCATCATAGTCTTGCAAAAGACAAGCTATCAATCAATATTAAGAAAAATGTAGTACATAATAATTTAAGGGTCTTGTAGACAGAGATAAAGATAAAGGATAATACATAAAAAATATGTTTTTTTTCATAAATTTGTCATGTAAAATTTGAACACATTCTTAACATAAAACATTACTCAAAAATAATTGCCGAAATAGCAAAAATGTTTCAATAATCCACCTGCGTAAGTATAACTTTCAAACTATTATAACAAAAAACAATATCTGCATTAAAAAACAATTATTATTTTTCAGCGGAATACAATAAAACAAATATTTCTTTCTGCCTTTGACAAGTTCTCTTTTAGTTAAAAATTAATTCTATGAATTTATATATTCATTTAATTATTTTATAATATAAGGTTTAAAGAAAATTTTATTTTTAATGGCTAACATTTTTTCACATTAATTTCTAACTAATGCATTTATATTATGCATTTAGGTACGTATTTTAATTGCATTTCCTGGAAAATTTATAACAAAATTTGTTTGTATATTAAGAAAATCTCAGAATTAAATTTTTTCAAATAAAACAACAAAACGTTTATTCTCCAAGTATGAATTTCATAAAATCATTATTAGATTTCATAAAATCATTATTAAGTATTAGGATTGCACGTGTACATGGGTCGATCAACAAAAGCACAAGCTGACAAAAAATAAAAAAATAAAATAGTTTATTTTTTTTCTATTTTTCTCTAATTTACGCCTGTGTACAACACAAAAATTTCTATATTCGCAGAACCTATTATAAATCGCAGGTTCTATAGTGTCTGTCAGTGCAAATTTACTTTGCCGAATCGTTCAATATATATATATTATAACTTTGTATTCTGTCTTTAATAAATCTAATATACAATTAAAGATATATGGTTTTAGTATTTTCTTAAATATACGAATATTCACATAAATATATTAATTTAATTTAATTTGAATCTTCAAAACCTTGGCAACAATTAAAAGTAATTCAATCACAATCACAAAATTCTTCAAATTAATTCAAAATATGAACATATATAAATAATAAAAAAAATTCTTATGTGGCGGTAACCAAGCACAGAGAATAAAGAAAATTTTTGCAGATATTTCTCTCATAAATTTTATGTTTAATGTAGGTAACATCAATTTGAAAATTTTTAATTTCGCACTACAACGCTGAAATTCAGAATCGTTATTAAATCTAAATCATATAGGAAATAGCGTTTATTGAGATTTAAGTATATTCTTAATTATTTACTTTAAAAAAATTGGGACGATCATTTTAATGATTAAAAAAATTGAGAGACATATAAATTATCAAAAATCTTTATGCTTATAAAATATTGAAAAAACTTACACTTACAGAAATTTTTTTTTATCATTTTGACAGTTTAAAATAAATATCAAAATTTTTACAACTGCACTAACTAATATAAAAGTTTGTGTTTTTAATTATATCTATTTCAACTTCATATGATATAAAAAGAATTTTGCTGGTGCAGAAAAGAATTTACATGTAGGTTAATTTGTTTAAAGGGAGTGATCAGAAAGCTCGAAAAAAAAAATATATCGAATAAAAAAACTTCGAAAAAAAAAAACCTCGAAAAAAAAAAAACTTCGAACGAAATAAAAAAAACTCGAAAAAAACCTTGAAAAGCCAGGAAGCCGTAAAACTGAAGTTTTTAACCTAGAGTTATGTAAAAAAAATAATTTTATGATTTCAAACGGCACAACATAAAAATTTCTTCTGTTCCAAAAAAAATTATATTTTTATTCAAATTTAATGGAAAATTAACAAAAAAGAAATTAAAGATTAATATTATAAGACTGTCACACTTCGGCTTTTTAATGGCTTTTTGAAAAAGCTATCATCGTTGTGGCTGGTTTGTGCCTTTTTCCATACAAAAAAAACAAAAAAAAGCTAGTGGCTTTTCAAAAAGCCACTAGAAAATAAGGGATCAAATAACAAATGAGCTCTGTGAGAAAAAAAATAAACTAACAATTGCATACTTTTAGGAAGTTGGCGGCAATTTTTTGTCAAAAAACGAAAAAAAAACGAAAAAAATTTCCGAAAAGAAAGGAAAAAGATATTACAAAAAGAGAAAAAAAAAAGAAAAAAACAAAAAAGTGCAAGTGTGAACGCATTTCAAAAAGCCACCATAATGTAGTGTGACTCGCTTATAATAGGCAATGCCGTGCAAAAAATTTAAATGAACGATCTTCTCTCTCTTCAAAAATTTGTAAAAGACGTTTCTCCTTTTTAATGTATTTTAGTCGAATTTTCGAGCTTTGTCCCGCATCCAGCCTTAACAACTTAACAACTTAACCATCACCTGCTCTTTTCCGAGCAACGTTATGAGTCTGTATACTCCCAGGTGTGGCTTGCCAGCTAAAGTTTTAAGTCGCCGGTGCCATGCTTCTACGCTATTTTGCGTCCTAAGCAAATTATGCTGAAGCAGGTCTGTTACACACCAAAAATTAATGGGATACGGCGGGTTTTTTATTTTGAAAACATTATGCTTCCTTTTCCAATTCGATTGATAATTTGTTTTTTGATATGAAGTTGTTTGGAGTAAAAGATAAGCGACTATAAGAAAGAACCTCTAAGTTTTTTCATTTCGAAGTTTTTTTTTTCGAGGTTTTTTTTTTCGAGGTTTTTATTTTCGAGGTTTTTTTTTTCGAGTTTTTTTTTTCGAGGTTTTTTTTTTCGAGGTTTCTTTTTTCGAGGTTTTTTTTTCGAGGTAGAACCCCAGACCCAACATTTTTATTTAGTTTTTCCGCATTTGACTTTGGTTGGTTTTATTATAGTTTCTGACCACAGAATTTGTACAGCACAAAAATTTATCAATTTAAAATATAAATTTAATCTTGACTTGAAAAGAAATTAGCTTTGTTGACTACAGAAAGGTATATTAAGTTTTTAAAAATTTTTTAAACAAGGGATATATTTTATACAAAAAAAAAAAAAAAAACTTTCAATAAAAATTTATTATTTTTTGAATATTTTCATTTAAGGAAATTTTTTTTTTTACTTTAGGCATTTATTCTTCAGGAGTAATATTGGGGATGTTCGTTCGGTGGCATAAAATCTATTAAAAATTTTATTATTATGAAATATAAATTATTAATTTTATTAAAAAAATTTACCTATTTTTTTTTAACACACTATCATTATATATCATCACACAATATTGGCTTGGACAAAATGAGTTTTTTTTTTTTTTTGCTTCAATAATTTGTAAAATTTATTTTGAACAAAAAGTTACACAATGTAATATGTATTATGTTTTTGAATTAACATAAATATAGAGAAAATTGACAAAAAAAAAAGTATGTTTACATTTTATGTATGCACAATATATTCAAAAACATGGTCAGCATAAAAATAAAAAAAAAAAATTACAATATTTACTTTTTTACTGTAGTTAGTTATATACTGGTATTCGGCATAATAATGTTTGATTAAAAAAATGACCTATTTAACAACAGACTAAAAAATTAATTTCTATTATCTTATACATTTCTATATGTTTGAATTACATCTTTTTCAGAATTGTAATTTACAATTTTATAAAATATGAAAATAGCAAAAAAAAATTTATAATACATGCTTTTTAATCAAAAAAAAAAACCTTTCAACTGTTCAAAAATTATTCGTAGTCACCTGTTGACTAAATTGAAAAAAATATACCTATATAGTATGTATAGATAATTTATTTTAATCATAAATTAATTTTCGAAGTAAAAACTGAAAATTTTTTACAACACTTTTCGTAAACTTTGAACATAATTTCTTCCAATAATTTTCCGTACGTCATAATTCAAAGTTTACTGTATAGTTAATATTTCCAGATTAATTAATTACAAAAAAGAAACTTCCAAATTTTCTTTCGCAAATAAACACAAAAAAAAACAATAATTAATTTTCTTTATGTAATAATTTTTTTTTGAAGTATCTTAACTCTTGCTCATCATAACATGTTCATTAATTAAAATAAGATTTTTTTATCTTAATAAAAAAAAATGAGTTTGATAGAAGAAGAGATACTTTTCTTCAATGATGTAGAAATAAATTTGAATTTTCCATCATTTGTTAAAAAAAAAAATTTATGTATATATAGATATAATAGATATTATTATCTAAGTATTTTTTATGTTATTATAATGATTTCAATAAAACATAAAAAGGTCCAAATTTGTTTTTTTTTTGTATATTTTTTGAAAGCAATGCGAAACTTCATCAAACATTTTGTCTCAATAACAATTTTCTACAGAAATTATATACCAGAAGTACAAAAAAAAAACAAAAATATGAATATAATGAAAAGTTTCACAAAAACGAAAAAAAACAACAAAAAAATTATTATTTATTTTCCTGGAAAAGCCACTCAAATACCTAAAATAAAATCAACTTAAGAATGTTTTTCTTTTTCCTTTTAAAAAATTATTTGCGGTTGTTATCTTTTTTTCTCTTTGAGTTTTTATTGAAATTTGATTTTTTTTAAATACATATTTTCTTATTTTGATTACACAACAAAAAAATATTGAATTTTTATTCGGGAAATATAATAAATGTAAGGCATATTTTAATATTTACATTTTATTCAAACAAACATAAATATTACGAAGCAAATAATTTTATTTAAATTAGATTTTTCACAACAAAAGCTTTTCTTTTCTTCTTATCGAAATCGAATTAAACGAGAATGTATTTTTATTCCATTTTTTTTTTTACTTTCACTTTTTATTCGATAATGTTGAAATTTAACGCAAAAATTCATGGATTTAGTGTCAAAACAATTTGTTTGTGGAAAGAATTAGGATAAAAATTTTTTTTTTTTTGCAAAAGGTACCTACGTGAATTTTATGCGGAATTTTGAAATATGGAAAATAGTAAAAATTATTTTTACAGTCAGTCGGCTTTTCAAGTGCCTGATTAAAAATGACAATTTAGTACTCATTTTTATTTTCAAAATACAAAACTTTTCTAACTTTCTTCCGCAAGAAGATTAAGTCTTTGATATTTGATGAAGAGGAAGACGTTTTACTTACAAACTCTTAAATTTAATATTATAATGTTTTTGGCTTTACTAAATTAGAATTTTTTCTTTCAAATAATTTGACAAAAAAGAAATAATATATATCTTTAATAATTTTTTTAAATACTTCTTTCATTTGTATTTTTTCTTCAAATATTTTGTTTTTATTTATGTACGTTACGTTAGGTATGCAAGATAACGTTAGAAAATTATTATATATTTAATCCTATTACTATCAACTTTCTCTATAGTTACCATAATGAAAGTAAAAATCAAATGGGGATAAATAGAAACATTGTTCCTTTCTAAAATGACATATACCCAAAACAAAAATAAAAACAGTACCTAAGTATTTTATATAAATGAACTATTGACACCGTTTTCAATATTTTAATTCGCAATACTTTACTTTTAAGATATCATCGCCAAATACATTTTTAATCCTTTATCTAATACCATAATATATACTTCTAATTCTATATAAACATACACCATGTTCGTACGTATATACAAAATTACAATTTTCATTAAAATCCAGACCTATTCAACAAAATATCCTTTGAAAACAACCGAAAATAAACATTTTTTAAGCTCCTCTAATCTCTATTTACCGAATGCACTAATTTAAAATTTAAAATTATCTACATATTAAATTTTATATGAAAATTATTTCGATAGAAGATAAGATTCTTCAATGATGTCGATCCTTGGTTAATCGTTTACTTGAAGTGAGAGTGCACTTTCGGCTTTTAAAGCGTTTGATTTTGGCTTTTAAAGAGTTGGATTCGATTTAGTAAGTAGTTCATTGTTTATAACCATTTTATCTATAAAGCGAGTTTTTTGTAAAAAGTAACATCTTTTCTTTTTTTTTTGACAGATTCATTAAGCGTTTAAAAACTCAGGTTTATTCTGAAAATTATTTCTTTTGAGGATTTATTTCTTAAAATGGAATTGCGAAGTAAATCATGTATATTATGTTCGTACCATGAATGTTTTTTTTGAAATACCAGTTTTTTCTATTGAAAATTTTCAAAAATTACGCATATTTATTTAATTACTCTACATACATATAAAATAAATTTTTAAAATTTCACAAAACTTAATATGAAAAAAAATTACTAACTCTTATCCGATGAAGATAATCACTCAGTCAATTTAAGAAGAAAAAAAAAACAGAATAATAATAAAGAGTTTACAAAAAAAAAAATATTGTAATTACAAGACGCACATCTCTACATAATGTTATGAGACGGAAAAGCATTAAATTATGTAAATGTTATACATAACTTATCAAGTTATAACATCATCCACATCCGGTGGAAATCTTTTAGATTAAAGGAACAAACATTAGATTATTATGTTTCTACGTTACATGAATTAAGAAACGATGAAGAAAAAAAAAAAACGAATCACATTTTCATTTATAAAATTTTCTTTATTTATTATTACTTATTTATTTTTTGTTTGTTAAGAATTTTCATTTCTGTTCTTGTTGTATATAACTTCGAAGAAACCTTTCAAGACGGATATTAGAAAATTTCATGGAAAATTTGCTACATATATAAAAATATTTTTTATTTATTTTTGACACATTAACGTAATTTTCTTGATAATAAAAATTTGATATTTTATTTTCAATTGATCTGATTTCGGTTGATAATTAAATTTTTGAAAATATTATTCGTATTATATTTCAATGAATTTATTATACAACTACAACATAATATACATTTCACATGATGTTTTGTAGAATATTAATTTTTTTTTATAAGAAATAAATATATGAATGAGTATAATCATATTGAAAATTAAAAATAATATACTTATGCTATAAAAAAATTTTACGCCACTTCAAAGTAAAGTAAACTTTCGAATTTTTAAATACTGTATGAAATCCATATTTAATCAAATCATTAATCATAAGAACATAATATTCTTTTTATGAAAAAAATTTAACAAAATACTTTATTGAAAAAATAAATTATTTAAAGAAGAAGTACTAAATTTTCGTTTCACTAAGCATTTTATAATTAACCCTTTCGCGGACGCACTTTTTTAGTTACTGTTCCCAGAACGTCACTTGTCACAAAAATAGTATTCACAAAAATAGTATTTTTTTTATAACAGAAGTTTTTTTTTTTAATATATTTCCTGGTACACCAGAGAAATTATTTGTAGTTCTCGTGGGACACTAAATGCACACAATTCATATAAACTCATATATTTCGAGGCGTGTATAGCCGTCATGATTTTATTAGCAAAATAATTTTTGACGTGTATACACGGCCTGTCCCAACAGAACGCAGTAGTATGACGTGTATACACGTCATTGTCCATTAAAGGGTTAATATTAAACTTTTTTAGACAAATAAAGTATAACAAATATAAACATATTGTTATTCGATATGTGTGTATAACACACTATTATATCTGACATTATATCTGACACACATATATCTGGCCAACTGGTTAGATCACAGCACATAGATCGAATTTAGAAAATGCTTAATTTATTTTGCTTGTTATTTTCATGGAATTGATAAAACTTAGATCTTTTGGAATTTCTATGTTTTATTTATGCTTAACTTACTTTTTTTTTTTTTCGAAAAAATAGACATAAAAAGGTAAGAAATATATTTAAGTAAATTTTTAAAATAATGTTTAATTAGAAAATGTAGGTAGTACCTTCTTTTAAACATCCGTAAATAAAATTTAAATAAATGTATATTTATAAAATTACTTTATTTTTAATTTATAATCTCATACTGAGCTAATCCAATTTAAAAATTTGCTATTTTTTGAATCTAAAAAAAAAATCTGTAGAAATGCGTGCAGAATAATTTTATTTTGCGCAAAAAAAAAAATTAAAAAAAAAATCTGATTTAATTATTTTAACCATTTAATTTATTGATTTAATAAGGTAAATTTTCTTAGAAAAATTCCAGTAAAAAAAAAAATTAAAAAAGAAAATTATAACTTACAAAATTCTTTGAATTTTCTTACTACCCGGTATTTTAAATTTCTTAATTTTTTCTTAACCTTTTTTTTTTTAACCGTACCCCCATTTATTCATTAAGGGATAGAAATTTTTTATATGTAGGTATCTATGTAAAATAATGGGTCAACAAAAAAAAGTATTTAAATGAAAAAATAATATTATATAATTCATGACACTTCTGAGAACAATTGGATTAAAATTTTTTCCTTCTAATTAAAAATTCGGGAATATCATTTTATTCCAAAATAATATAAACAGCGTTCTTTATCAATGATTTAGTTTAACACAGTTTCCTACAATCAACACATGATTTGAGTTTAAAAATAAAAATTTTTATTTATTATAACATAGGTACATTAAATCGATAAGCCTTTACGCAATTCGGTTAGAAATCCTTTATGAATTTCGAAATTCTGTATGTCAAAATCGTGTGTATTATTAAATTCGTTTAATTTGGCCATTTCGGGAAGACCCTGAAGAGAATCGTCTGGATAACTAAAACTTCTCCAAGGTTATTAAGAACTTTAGTCTAATTCAAGTCAACGACTTAAACTTGGAATTTTAATTTTTATGGAAACAATTATTATATACCCAAGCAAGCACATTACATTAAAGTTTTCACCTCATTGAACATTGTTACATAAACATTGTATCTAAATAAATAAATACCAAATAATAATGTCAACAAAGTTTTATTATCATTTTATACAATTTTATTTCCAAATATGTATAATAATAATGAAATTTAATCGCTATAAATTTAAAAAAAAAAAGGCCAAATATTTTTTTCCCAACAATTTTTACCCAAATTGCCTTAAATAGAGGATTATAGGTTGTGAAAAAAAAAATTGCCTTTCTGCATTGTAAGCTTTTTATACTTCGTGACAAAATTAATTTTCATTAGAGATAGAAATTTTGTGTTGGCTTTTTCCCGGGCAAGGCTACAACAAAAATAAATGGATGCTTTTTTATTTTTCCTTGAATTGTTTGGAATTATTTAAAATGGATTTTTTTTTGTTATGTGTGCTATCCTTTCAATGAAGTGAAGAATATAGGAATCAATGGATGCACTGAAATTTCATGTAGAAATATAGATAAATTGGGTATATTAAGTAAGTTGTTGCATTCTTAACTTTGCCAGAACGGAATTTGATAACGAGTTTTATATAGAAACATATTGTACAAAAATATATTTTACAATATTTCATAATTTTATCAAAAATTAGCTAAATGTATTTATCGACATTTAAAGGTCTCGACATTGAAAAAGTCTGTTCGTAGGAATGGTCTACCTTCTTTATAAATGAAACAATAAGTTGAAAAAATTTTCAATGCCAGAGACAATTCGAAAAATGATCGGCTTGCTTTTTGGTGAGCCGGATAGAATTTTAATTTTTTTTTTTTTAATTTTATAAAAATTTGAAATACATAATTTTTTTATATGTAATTCTCGACAATTTTTTGTAATTCAAGCAAGATGTAGACTTCTGATGGAAGCGAAACCTAATTTTGTTCAATGAAAATTTAATTTTTCGCTTTGAACATTGATATAATTCTGATGGAACTCAAACCATTCAAAAGAAAAACTGACAACCGGTTCAATACACCACACTTAAAATGTTCGCTTTCTTCGACGGTTTAAACGTTCCAGTGCAACCAACTTCTTTAATCATCTTCTTTTTTTAAGACACAGTAGTTAGAAATAAAAAACTTAAATTTTTTTTATGAAATTAAATCTGTAAAAGTAATTAATTAAGATTGAATAATATTTATATTATATATTTTTGAGCATATAACACTTTTTGTTCTATGCTTTAAGAACCTCATTTTTTTAAATCACAAAGTTGTGCTTTCTCTTTTTTGCTGTTTTTCTTAAAAAAAAAAGAATTTATTTTTTTATGCATCCACCACTACACCAGGAGCTTAATTTATTTTTGTTTACTTTAATCCAGTAAGATTATCCTTTTTTTCTGTACAAAAAAAAATAACATTGAAAAAAGGCGACTATATATAGGTAAATCAAAGAAACAAATTTGCTTGGTGATAATAATTTGAAGATAAATAAAATAAGATAAAAAAAAAAACTATATACAAAAAAAAAATAATTATAATTGAGATACTAGGACGAAGTTAAAAAAAATTTTTTTTTATTAATAAACCTTTTACGAAATCTTTTTATTTTTCATTTTAATTAATAAAGAAATGTTTTAGCGCTACTATTATGTTACAAAACATGGTTCAAATTAAAAGCAATGATGTTCTCCTGCTGGTGATTGACATAAAAATAAATTTGTTTTTTCGTATTTTTTGTATTTTTTGTTTTGTGTTTCATTGAGTTTATATATCGAATATATTTTTTGATTGGAACTTAAATATATATATATATACAAAAACTATGTAATCTTGTTATAATATTTTGAAATTTTTTGGAAATTTTTCGTAATATGATGATTTTTTGTAAACAGATGAAGAAAATTCTTATTGCAGCAGCTGAAAATAAATCGAATCATTTCAAAGATACTTGTAAAAAATCATCATATTTTATTTTATTTGATAAATTGTATAAAGAAAATTTGAATTGACAGAAATTTTCATTGACAGAATGTTATATGAAATATAGAAGTAATTCGATTGAGCCAATAATATATGTACATTTTATTGTAATGTCATTTATTTTAGTTGTAGAATAGAACAAAATTCTTTTTCAAAGGTTATTTTATGAAATCGTTGAAAAAAAAATTGCTTTAAATATTCTTAATAAAAATATTAATTTTTTTTTTTGGAAAATCAAAAATTGACAATGAATTGTAAAGAAATATTTGAAATTTTTGAATCAAAAATTTAATAATCTGTGTTGAAACAGGAAAATATCTCGAGCGAAGGTACAGGCAATTCAAATAATTTTTAACATTTAGAAATTAGAACAAAAAAAATATGTGAGTCTCGGGACACACGGAAGAAGTGAAACTTCATTGCAAGTAGTATTTTCTGGGGAGGCTAAATAAATATTTAAAATGGCCAAATGCACATAAGACATGACGCCAATCGATTTTTTCGACGGCGACAAGTTGGTTTTTGTCCTTCCACTGCTGCGGCCAGTCAACTTAAAATATCTTGTTTTGGGGGAATTCGGCGGCTTAGAAAAATTTGAAAAAAAAAATTAAAAACCAGCGACTACTTAGAGATAAAAACATTTAAAAATTCTAAAATACTTTTTAAGCTCAAAAAGTTTAGTGGCATAATGGCTTTTAAATTATTTCAAAATGGCAAGAATTATGGCTGCATGGCAACACTGATTGCCAGATGATTTCTACTATATTTTAAGCTGTAAACACAATTCCGGTTACAACACTATATTATTAGCGACAATAATGTATGAAAAAACAGCAGCGTGGCTTAAATCATGTTTTCTTTTTTTTGCCCGAAAAGTTTAACCTAAAATAACTTTTTAAATATGCCTGAAAAATTTCATGTTTATTAGTACTTCTTCTGTAAAGGAATTGGAATAAAAATATTCTACATGCATTGCATTAATGGAATTTAATGGCAAAAATAATTTATACTAACAACGCAATTACAAATTACTTAAAAAAAAAACTTGTTTTAGTTAAAAGAGCATTTTCAAATATGCCTGCAAAATTTGACATTAGTATTTCTTTCGAAAAGTAATTGTAATAAAAATATTCCTCCTGCACTTTATTAGTGTAATTTAATGTCAAAAATAAATTACACTAACAAACTAAAAATTACATTAAGAAAAATTAATATCAAAAATAAATTATCTACTAAATAGGTGCATTGGAACATTTTTATTCAGAATACATATTTGTATTCCAAAAACTTTTTGAAAATTACCACTAATTAATAAATAATTAGCACTAATTAATAAATAATTAATAAATGAAATATTTTTTTTTTTTATTGTTTAAAATAAATTTCCCTTTCAATCGAAAAAAAAATAGTATTTTCGTCTTTAATTCTGAGCCAATATAGAGTAGGTTATTGCGCTGATAAGCTTCATTAAGTTGTTAGCGGCTGTCGGTTTTATCATCAGTTGACACATAAATTTTTTCTTTTTTCTTTTTTTTTTGCCTTTTTTTTTGACAATAATCGTTTGATTTTTTGACAATAATCGTTTGATTTTTTGACAATAATCGTTCTATTTTTGACACTTACATTTTTTTCACTCTCAATCACAATGCCTCTAAAGAAGTTTCACTTCAATAATTAAAGAAAATTTCAAACGAAAATCTTCTATATGAAATATTCAAAGGAAAAGTAAATGCAACCTTGTCATTTGGAAAATTTTTAATTCTTCTGAGATTTTCAAAATAATTATTATTAAACAATTTGTATTATAGTTTTTACAATTAATACATAATTAATACAAAATTAAACTGACTTATCATCATTTATTAATTTTTTTGATGAAAAATTTCAGTTAAATAATAAATTTTGTTTCAAATAAATTTCATAAATTTTAATTAAAAAACTTCCGGTAATATTAAATATGGAAGCCTTTTATAATTAATGAAACTAAATATAAATAATAAGGAAAGGAAATTTTGTTTTTTTTTTTATTTTCATATAAAATTTGCACAAAATTTCACAAAATTTTATAGATAGAGATAGCCTAAGGTTCGAATAAGAGAATTTCTATTTCAAAAGTAAATAAAGTATATACCCATCATCATTATAATGTTGAAACATAAAATTTATACTCTGAAACTTTTTTTTTTTTGATAGAATTTATGCTAAAGAAAAACATACTGAAGAAGGTATGAAAAAAAAATAAAACAGAATAATTTAAATGTTTAGTAAATACAAAGTTGATTGGAAAAATATTTTTTTTTTTTTATTGATTTTTGTCTGTTTTGTCTATACAAATAAACAAAACTTTTATCTTTAAATGAAAAGTGAAATGAAAGCAATAAAATTATTATTATTATTTTATTTTTTTTTTCAAAAGAACTGAATTGCTTCGAGGGGTGAACTAGAATTGTAATAAAATGTATAGACAATATGACCAAAGCGACGGACGAAAACAAGTTAATAATATTAAAATTGATTCTCAATTTAACTTTAATAGTTCTTTTATGTTCAAGCTTTATACATTATTGATTCGTTTAGTATTCAATGAAAACTTATTATATAGGTATCATAATTAGAATGTAGAATGCATTTGCACAACTATTTTGAATTAATTATATATATTTCTAATTTAATGTAATTTCCAATTATTTTCTCTATTACATGAAACCTAATCTTAAAGTATAGAATTTTCTTTTTTTGAATTACATATAAACTTTTTATTTTTTTAAGTAATTAAAAAAGTAATTGTAAAGCTTTTTTTCTTTTGAAAATTATTTGATTTATTATAAAACATTGTTTATATTATATGTAGGTATGAATTACGTTCTAATTTCAGGCGTATATTATAATGCTTTGAAATTTATTTTTTTTTTTTTAATTTTTTACTAATAGCATTAAAAAATAACGCAAAGTTAGTTGAATAAATTTTTAGTTAAAGCAGAGATTGTATTTTTAAGCATTAAATAACATAAATTTACGTAATTTGAGGAAAAAGAAATATTATTTTAATATAATTTTCCTTCTTTATAAAAAAAAAAAAATAACAAAATTAATTTCTACTATAATAAATTTTAAAATCAAAAACAAAATAAAAACTTAAGACTCATCTCAAAACTATACATTAAGTTGGCATAAAATTGCAATCACTTCAAATTTTATTTAAATTTGCAACATCATCCATCCCTTGTGTAGAATTTAATTAATTTTTGATCTTATTTAATCCTTATAATAAAATTTAATTCTAAAGAACCTGACTATATCTTTTGAAATAAAAATGTTTTCACCTTCAATCAACATAATTTTTGTGAATGAAAATGAATTCTGTATATATACATAGCTAATTTGTAAGAATATTTCTTAAATATTTGATGTTATTGCCCCTTTTTTTATTATGCCAAGCATGAAGCATAACCAAACCATATAAAAAATTTATGTGTACTACCTATGTTGTTTAAACAAAAACTAATTATAGAAACTTTTTTTTTTATATAGAAATTTAATTTACTATAGAAAATGAAAAGATTCAAAATTAAATTATAATAGCCAGGCCATAGTATTAAATTAATCAAATAAATCTTTGTAAAATTTAATTCTATTTTCCAACATAAGTATATGGCATTATATTGTAAATACCTTGTTAAATAAAAATTTTTTTTTAACAAAATTTATTTTATTTTTCACCGCTAAATAACATTATAATTATCTTAATAAAATAATTAGAATGTCATAGCTATAATACTCGATGTGATATTAACGGTTACATACTTTAAACAATTTGAAGTTTTGAGAGAATTTTAGCGAAATTTTTGAAAGCCGTCAATTCATTTCATTTAGTTTTAAAATACAAACTAAACTGTGTAATACCCTCAGGAACTTTCAATGATACGTGTCGAGAGACTAGGACGAAACAATTCAATAATCTTTATTTCGAGTAAAAGTTATTCTCAAATATTTTATAAAGAAGCAGTAGATTTCATAAGTTTCTTGTTTGAATATAAAATAATTGGTTTCAGGTTGCAGTTATACTGAATAATACACTCTTATCTGAAATGAATTAAAATATTATAAAAATCACTTGTCTAAAAATAAATTTACCAAAAATTTTTCTGAAAGTTATTATAGAAGGAAAACAAAAATTTAACTCTCTTCGATGTGTACACCTACAGTAATTTATGGCAAATATAACAAAGTTATACCGTATTGAAAAATGTTAATAATAAAGTTATATACCCAATTATGTATTTTAATTTCATTTTATTGTATTTTGTTTTCCAAATAATAGTAAAATTTATTGTAGTAAATTTTATTGTAAAACGTGTAGATTGTATAAACTTTGTTTTCACTGTTTGGAATGAACTTTATTTTTATGGAAAATTCTCTTAAAACAACAAGGAAAATATAATTACAAAATTTCAAAATTTTCAGATATTTAATTTATTAACTATTTATTTATTTTATTTTGAATAGGCACTTAAAAAATATTTTACAATAATAAATTTATATTATATGGTATGGTTTAAAAATAGTCGAGTCTAGAAAATTTAATGAGGTTCATAATTTAATAATGCAGATAATTTCTATGAACATCAGATTATAGAAAAAAAAAAATTATTTATCTTCATTTTTTGGTAATAAAAATATTAAAAAAAAAAAAATTCATAAAACATAATCTGTTTTAAAAAGAATTTTTTTAATTGGGATCGAAAAACAAGTAGGTATTAAAATAAGCTCTAATTAATGGGAATAAATTATTAAACAAATAGACATTTATGAAAAGTGAGATTGAAAACAAGCCTTTTAAAAACATTCATAATTAATAAGACATTTTAGAAAACAAAATAGTAAACAGTTCGCTTTTAAAGAATAATAAATCTCCAAAGTGAAATTTTTTTTCCATTTTTTCTAGAAAATCTATTTTTAAAACAAATTTTCCTGCGACTTTTTATCTTTTTTTTTTTTAATTAATTCTCTTTTTTCATAAATCGTACTGACAGACTAAATTGTCTGCGAAAAAAATTACGCAAAAATTCTGAATAAATAACATATAAATTCAATAAAAATTATTCATAAAAGTATTTTTTGCTACTCGCACTTATCTAAATGGAAAAACGGATTGAATGTTTACCGGAAAATAAATTAAATCAGAATATTGAAAACGGTCTCCATACTTCATTTATGTGGTACTTTTTATATATTTACACAAAAATAAACAAATTTTATTCTATAACAAAAACACCGGCACTATAGTATGCCTAATAGGATCTCATGATGAATAAAATAAAAAATTAAAATATTTTTTAAAAGAAATTATTATCCAACTTAAAAATTTTATAAAAAAAAAAAATATTCCAAAATTAAAAAGGTTTTTAGTTATTTGTTCACGTTTGCCAAAAATAGAAACCAGCAAAGATGAATTTAATGGAGGGCTTACTTTTGTTTATTAACTCTCTATACATATATCTATTTAAATTGTGAAAAAAACTACATAAAAGGAAACTTTCAAACAAACCCTTCAAAAAAAAATTAAAAAAATAATTTCTAACAAAAATAGACATTATTGAAGTCATAATGTCTGTATTTCTATTAAGTTCTGTCCTTGAGAGCAGTGTTATTATTTTAACAAAAATTTTCCTTATTTTTCTTTTTAAAATAATGATTCTAAAAATATATACAAATACATACATAATAATATATAATATATATTTTTTATGTAATGAAGGTCAATTAATCCGCAAAAGGATTTAATAGAGTGTAAAATTTATATAAACAAAAAAAAATTAATATTAAAATAAATAAATTTATTAGAGTTATGATGATTGAATCTTAAAAATTACTTCTGCACTATTAATAATATAATAAAATCTTATTTAAAAAGCATGTACCTCTCTACCTACATAATAATGTTTTATGGAGGAACTTTAATGTCATAAAAATTGGTTTTATTAAAAAAGTGAAAAATAAATAACGTTAATAAATTTTGTAAATTTATAGCAGTGACGTAAGTTTAGAATTAATTTATTTTATTTAAAATAATCTAAACCAAAAGGATAACAAAAAGATTAAAAAAAAAATAGAAAATAATATTGCAAAGGCTTAAGAAAACTTTCCACAATAGCCATAGAAAAAAGCAAAATTGTGGGAAAACTTTTTTTACAAGAAAATTCAAAAATCTATAAATTTATAACTAAATATACTGCAGAAGAATCTTAATGACAATTTTATATAGAAGAGAACCATTTTCATGGAAAAATCTTTTTTGCTAATACTTATCTCTATAAGAAATGATAAAAGTTTCGATCTCGACACTTTGCATTATTGAAGGTGAATATTAATAATTCATAACTAATATCTGAAAGAGGGAAAAATTTTAATCATTACACAATATTTTTGTTTATACATTTAACTATGAGAAGAGTTCTGAGATAGAAATCAAAAATGATAATGTAACCCACAGTTTAAACATGCAAAAAAACTGATAATTATTAAGAAAAAAAAAGGAAAAAATTTAATAATTCATTTAAATTTATTTTATAATGTAAATATTTCTCGTTGATTTCCAATAGGTATCATCGACATACCTAGTTCAGATATTTATTGAAACTTTGAAATATATGTCCACTTGTACATGTATAAAACTAACTATGTTTATATGTTAAAAATTATGTTCATAAGAACTTTTCAAAGTTTTTACTTACATTTTGAGAAACATGTTTATAATGAAAATAATATATATTTAACAATTATAACGCATAATATTAAATTATATAAAGGAAATAAGAAAACTTATATTTATGTAATTATTTTTGTTCTAGAAATCAATCATTTCTCATTCCAAACATGCATATCATAAATTTTATTTGAAAAACAATTTCGTGAAATATTTCCAATAAAGTTAGTAAGTATAATTTACCAAACTAACAATAAAATAATGTGATATTATAATAGTTATTATTTATTACATTTTATTTTTTATATATTCTTGTTAGACGAGAAAAATTAATGTGAAATTAATATCGATAAGAAATTACAAAAAAAAAAACATAAATAGCATATTATAATATGTAATATTGTACGTATAGTAAGTACATTTATGTAACAGCGAAATTCGATTTAATAGGATTTAATTACATGCGTTATTGGGAAATTATTATTTTTTCATTATAAATACATATACTTATAATAAAAGGTTTTTATTTACTCCGAATACATCTAATAAATAATAAATTGTATAAATTGTATATTTAATGTGAAAAATATTATTCCTAAAATTACATAAGTTGCTATCATCGTTATATCCTTTTCATATGTGTAATTTTAGTGTGCCAAAAATTAGAGGTCTATATAGTAAGTACAATATATGTCATATAATATCCTCATTTTAACATCAACGTGATTACACAATTTTAGCTTTGTATCTTATGAAAGCAATTCTCTTCTTTTTTTTGCACTTTAAAATTTACAATTTATTAAAGTACGTCATTTCCGCCAACCTGAATCCATTCATGAGAAAATGTTTATATAAAAATATTTATACAATATATACGATACAACAAAAGGAATAAGGAAAAACAAAAAAAAAATATTTAAAAAAAAACATAACCATCCATATCTTTCCCAAACATATAACTAAAATTTTCGTTATATTGTTTTATATATACTTATGTATTATGAAAAATAAATTTATTGTCTCTCAAAATCTGCGTACATCATTCTTCTGTATAAATGTATTGTATCATAATAAAATAAAAATATTTAATACAATAATAAATTATATTTTTAGTGTAATTAAAATAATTACTATTTAATATTTCAGTTAAAATTGCTATCAACGTCATCATCACCTGATGTAATTTAAGTGAAAGTAATTAACAAATTATTTACATAAAGTTTTTTGATTTTATAATATTTCGCCCACATAGCGATAGTAAGAAATTTATTAAAAATTGTTTTACATGATAGAATATTTAAAATAATTACTTTCTAAGTTTAAATATAGAACTTCAAGTTGATTGTTCACATAAATGCGCTCAAAAATACATCAAGGGTATTAGTTTTCAAATCGAAATAATTCTTTGTTGTTAAAAATTAAAGTCAAAATTGAGTTAAATATCAATTGCAAGATTCAACTCAAACTAACATACAAACAAAGTAGTTGCTTAACTAGAGTAAAATAGTTTTCAAGTAAAACAGAATTATTCATTTGTTAATCAGGATTCTAACAAGTTTAAATTTTCATACAATCTTTTAATGTTCTTTTCATTTTCTTTAGCTGTTATTATTATTTTTTTTTTAATATTTCTTTCTCAGATAAGGAAACTACAGCTTGTAGGAAAAAAATAATTCGTTAAATGATAATTTTTTTTTATTCATTTTTGTTTAGTGAACAAATTTTTGAGTGATGAAAGCCGAACTTTTTTTAAACTAAAATAATAAAGAATTAAAAAATATATTGAACGATTCCATTCGATATACCTATTATATACTTTAAATATATTTTTTAGGCCCATTCAATATAATTTTACCAATCAGATATATACCACAAACATATTTAAAAATTTATCATTGCGAATCTTTGACAACAATCGTTGAAAATAATCGACATTCATCTACTTAAGCTTGAAAAAAAATTTAAAATATGTATATAAATTTCATAGAAATTGTAGAGTCTCATCCTTTAGTCGACGTGAAAGTGAAAGTGATTGTAATACTTGACATTCAAATAATTAAAAAAAAACTATTATTTATTTCAGTTCATTAGTTAGTTATAAATAAGCATTTAAATGGAGGACGATCGACATTTAATAAAAATATATCGTTCGTATTTTCATGCGAAATGGGCTTCGAAATTACGAAATATTTTAAGAAATATCGGTCTGAAGTTATTAGATATGTTTGAAAAGATAATTATGCAATACATAAATATTTGAAATTTAGAAAATATCTTAACAGTCCGTATGAATCAATAATTCTAGTTATGCTTTTATTGGGCATTTAATTTGAAAATATTTTAATACTTTTCATATCTATATATATTGAAAAATTTTAGTTTTTCTTTTATCTATAATATACAAAACTGATATTTTCCAAATAAATCCTTTTCCAAAACCAAAAAAAAAAAAAAAAACCAAAAATTTATTAAAGAGAACTAATTTAAATAAATAGTTTTTATGTTGAAAAAATTTATGTTCGAAGATTATCCAATTTAACAGAAACAGATACAAAAATAAAAAATAGATATCTCTGATAAGGATTAATTGAACCACATTAATAAAATAAGAATTTTATCTGTTTCCACAAAAAAAAAAAAGTATGGGCAATAAAAATCACATAAGTACAAAAAATTTATTTGAGCTTTATTTTTTTATTGCTATTTTGCTTTTTGTAATAATAAAAAAAAAACATTTCTGTAAATATCGTGATTTTATGTAATTTTAAATAAAAAAAAAAAAGTTTCATTTATCTCATTTTTATGTAATTCTTTTCGGACAGAATGTTAAAAAAAGAAAAGAAAAAATTGTTTCATTCTTAATAAATTTAATTAAAATTTCTACGAAAATGTTTTCAATCAAAATAATAAAGCAAGGTAAGAACATTAAAAAGTAAACGTAGGTAGGTATTTTTGTTTTCATTTTTGTTTGTTTGATTTTTGATTGGAAGGAAAAATGGTTTTATTCACTCAATTTTTGGAAACATATCTCTTTGCTTGATGCCTGTTGAAGAAATAACCGAACAAATTTTAAGTTTTTGTCTATCCGTCTGCGTTCTGTGTCTAAAACTAAAACCCTTACTATTACAAATTTTAAACTAATTATTAGGTTTATAAGAATTCTAACATTGCTAAAAATTGTTCACCTTCCTTAAAACTTTATATAATTTAACTTTTTGTAGGCGCTTCTTTCACCCACATCAGTTAAATTGAGACTGTTTCCTAATCGTAAAATAAAATTATTTCAATTAGCTAATTTAATATAAATTCAATTATTAATTATGTTTTTGCAATAACGGCGATAAAATATTATTATTTGCAAAATGAAATTAATTATTTAAATAGAAAAAATAATTTTTTATTTTTAATAATTTTCTTTTGAAACGATTTCTGTTACAACAATATTGGTCAATTAATTCGACATAACATTTCTGTTATTACAAACAGTCAGTTTTAAGAAAAGAAAATTAATTTCTAAAAAATAAAATATAATGTTTTTGAAAAATTTATTTATAACATTATTATTGTGTTATAATAATTATATCGCAACCTCAAATTTCATTTTTGAAGCTCAGCATGCATTAAAAAATATACAAAAAATTTATAATTTTAAGCACATTAAACTTTTAAAATTTCAAACGGACATCAATGACATGGAATATTTTGAATTTACAAGTTTTGAAAATTTCATACAAAAAAAACTAAAAATACCGATTACATCAGTTAAATTACCTCAATTTGAAAAAAACTTAGGAATTACCGAGAATTCTGATCAAACTTTATTATTGTTATTCTTTTGTTATTTTGAGAAAACTATTTATTATAATCGTGAAATTGTTGTTAATATCATGAAACGAATAATTCCAACTAAAATCATTTTATTTACAATGACTGAAATACTTGACCCAAATGAATTAATTTTCTTTGTAGAAGAAACTTTTTGGATTTATACAGGTTTTATTGATGTTTTAATTTTTTGTAATATTTTCAATAATTTCAATATATACGGATTTGAATTAGTACCACATTTTCAATTAATTAATTATACCAATTTTGGTCATTATAATTTATTTCCGAATAAAATGAATAATGTTAATGGACTAGAATTTAAAATTCCATCATATTTTGATCCTCCAAGAGTTATTTTTTGTGGAGATAAATCCGATAAAATATCATTATGCGGTTATGGTGGAAGCCTGATGAAAGAATTTGCCGCTAAAATTAATGGTAATTTGTAATGTACATATTTATGTATTAATTTCAAATAAATTCAGAAAAAAAACTGTCAAATACAAATATTTAAATTCTGCAAAATATAATTATTGGCATAATTTATTTATATATATTTTTTTAAATTTAACAGCAACCTTACATTTCGAGAAAAATACCAATAATGATGATATTAACACTGATTTTATTAGAATCGACTTAATAAAAGGTTTATATTTTATTTCTGTATATCCTCATGATATCATAGAAACCGATTATATATCATTCACATTCCCATTTGAAATATCAAAAGTTTGCATTATTGTACCAGTTCAACCACCAACAAAAGTTTATAAATATTATATTATGCCATTTAAGAAATTAATTTGGCACTTGATTGGATTCTCTTTAGTATATATTAGTTTGATGCTTCATTTTGTTTTTCGAATTATTAAATCAAATAAAAATGGTAAAGATCAATTTCTAATGACATTGGCTGGTCTATTGTATTTGCAATTTCCATTAAAAAAATTTAATTATTCATTCGAGAATTTAATAGTATATTTTCAAGTAATGTTATTGGGATTCTTTATATCAACATATTATTTAGCTTTTTTAACCAGCTTTATGTCCAACATTATACCAGGTGATGAACTGAATACTTTTAATGATATGTTTAAAAGTGAATTAAAAATAATTATTAATTACAATGATATGAATATTATAGACTTTAATGAGCATTATAAAGCTTTACTTTATCCAGTAACAGTTTCTGATTATTATGAATTCATTATGTCTTTTAACACATCTTGTGGTTATTTAGCTGTGGAGGATAAATGGAACTTTTTTTTCTCCATGCAAAGTGCATTAAACGTACCAATATTTCGGGTAACTGATGTATGTTTTCCAACTCATTATATTAGTTTTCCAACTAAATTAAATTCACAATTTTTACCCGGACTGAATGATTTCATAATTAAGAGCTATCAATATGGTTTTTTAAAGAAATGGAAACGTGACAGTTATTTGATGGGAAAAACCCTTGGTTATACAAAACAGTATACAAATAAACCAAAAGTTTTTATTCCACTAACTGTTGCTGATCTAATCATTGCCTGGAATTTAATTAAATTGGGATTATTCATTTCTTTTATATGTTTTTTGTTTGAAATTATTACTTGTTTCTTACATAATGTTTATAAATTCTATTTTTTGAATCTGTTTTTGATACGCTAATGAAACAAATAAATATATGTATATCCTTGAAATGCATAGAATAGAATTTAGATATAATTAATACTTGTAGTACCTATCATCTACATTTGAACGAGTGTGTATTGTATGAATATAGAATTTGTGGTCACCTCATATTTACAGATTGTCAGAGATTTTAATTTTAAGTTGGCAGTGGATCCTAATTAGATGATAAAATAATGCATTTCTTAAGTATATATGAGATGTCTAATTTTCTGGTGGAAAATGTAGTGTTCAGAAGTTAGAACTGTTTATGTTAGTCTCATTTTCGAAAATAAAAAAAAAAATTTTTAAAAAAAAGTTTGTGTTTACAAATCAAAAATTTAATGTGAAAAAAAATTACCATAATATACAAAAATATATTTGAACTTATACATAAATGCTGTATAATCTATAGAAATTTTCGAAGAGCAATATATAATGTACCATGCAATGTATATTAGTTCGATACCCCTTAAATAAATTTATATTATTTTATTATATAAATATAACTTAAATGTTGGAAAAGATATTGCATTAATTAATAAATAAATTAGTTGTAAGAATTTTAATATTTTTACTTACTTTGCCTATACTTTGGGCTATACTCAAAATTGTATATCCTATGTCGCTGCCACAATTAAGACGAAACTAATGACACCGCAAATTTTAGAATCCATCAAAGTGATTAGACTATAGACAAGGGCGACAAAGAAATATACAACAATACCCACTAGAAAAACATTACACTTTTTTCAGTTGGGTAATAAGTATAGTTTCACTCTTCTTCTTCATTTTCATTACACAATAGCTGAAAAATAACTTGTTATAAATGTATCTATTCTAATATCAAACATTAATGGATTACTCCATAGGGATAGGTTGGGAAAAACAGTTTATATTAAATTTAACAATATACATAAGAATTATTGATATTATTTAATAGATTTCATAATTACATAAAGTATTACATAAAATAACCTATTTAAAACAAAAAACCATAACATAATAATCAAGTTAAATTAATGTTATATAGATACAGAGAAAAATAAAGCATATTTATAACGCTATATGTAACGTAAATAACTAAACATTTGGTGAACTTTTTTGAATTCTGTATTATGTTTTTTTTTAAGGTAATATTATCATTTTTGTACGAATATCTTTGTATTTTTAGTTTTAAAGTAAGCAAAAGCAGATGTTGTGTCTATTTTTTTATGTTTTTGTAGAAAAAAGATTTGTTTTTAAAGGAAAAAAAAAATAAATAAAATAAAAAAAATTGTATAAGTTACACGTTCATATTTTAACATTTTAAACATATGTACTAAAAAGTATAAAATAAAACTAAATACTTATAATTTGAGAGTCCAAGAAAATAATTTTTTTTATTTTAGAAAATTTGTTGACATGTACATATTTAATTAAAAATTCAAATCGTGGGACTTTTCGTTATTGAGACCTGACGATTTTAATTTTTAGGTAAATATACGCGTGTCAACAAATTATCTAAAATAAAAAAAATTACTTTCTTGCAATCGTAAGTTATACTGAGTTTTATTTTCTTCTTTTTAGTACATAATTAAAGAATAAAATTTTAAAATTTATTTTTAAAAATTTTTTTATTTAAAACTTTTTAGTCAAAGAGTGTCAATTTCAGACTGTTTATTTGAGAAACTTTTCTTTTTAACTATCCATTTAATAAATGTAGTTTCAATTATATTCCGAAATCTATTTATGAAAATCTATTTTTAGATCACAGATCGAATACTTGAATTAATTTCTAGGCTTGGCGCGGATAGTTTCTCAAATATCATTTGCAAAATTTGAATCAAAACCATAGAGTTTGTGTTTTAAATAAAATCGTGTAAAAAGTAAAAGAAAATATCTAGGTATACTATTATATTTATTTTGTATTATTTTGATGAAATTAAGAAAAGATTGATGACTTTTTCATGTTTGAAGAATTCAAAGGACAATGGATATATAAATTTTTATGTTAACACGAAACCCAATCTGGAGAAATGTTCAAATTAATAGCTACATTTATATAATCAAAATAAAACTAAGATAAAATGAAATTATATAAATTTATTTTGGAATTTTATTTGTTTTACATAAATTAGACAGATTTTATATTTACATTAAGCTAGCTATTTAATGTTAAGTTCTTAAATTAAAGAAACATATTCATGTTTAATGTTTATTAAATTTAATACATAATAATTTTATTTGTATGTACATTTCTGTTCCATGAAATATATGTATAGTGATTAAAAGAATGAAAATAATTCTTGAGAATTAATTTAAGGTTAGCTAGCAAGCATCATTAATTTATGCATTCAAGAAAAATATTTCAAATTTTTATTAAATATATATGTACACATGTCTATAATGAATAAATTAATCTGATATAATTATGTTAATACATAATTTGAAGAATGATCCAATTTCGGATAATATTTCTTCATATTTCAATAAATAATAACTTGAAAAGTTTCATCTTACATGATATTGATTATATTTAGTTGATGTATCCATTTCCAAATTGTGCTTTATCCACTATGAATATAAAATAAACATTTCTTTTTTCTATTCTGATTAACTAACTACGAATGTAAAACCAGTATGAAAAAAAAAACATTTTTTTCCTTTAAAGAAAACTTGGATATATATTGATAATAATCGAGTTACGTTATGATTCCAACGAATGAATAAAATGTTTATCATAACATTAATAAAAAAATGTTAATATTTCATTATTTCGAAATTTTATAATGAATTCAATAAGTCGCGATTCTGATTGATTAAACATAATGATATACATACTTTTATGTATTTATCAAAATTTGCTTATTGAAAAAATCAAAATAAACATTTCGAGATGGAAATAATGATTTATGAATTTACATGATATGAAAAAAAAAAAAATTTTAATAGAATTAAAACATACATATACACACCTTCATCAGTTCACGAACATACAATTTTATTTTATTGTAATTTATAATATGAAAGAAGCTTTATTGTTTATTTTTTTAATAAAATAACAAAATAAGGCTCTTGAAACAATGTATTTAACTCAAGTTAACATGAAAGACTTTGTCTTTTGTGCACATGGAAAAATAGTATGTATGCATCAAGTAGTAAGGAAGTCAAAGATGAAGAAAATTGATTACATTGTAAGATTAAAAGAATATATAGTTACTTAATAATATATTAAACACTTATATTTATAAAAATTTTAATAATATCTTTTAACAGTATGCGAATAGGATAATTTGAAACCTTCATAATTTTATGTTTCCAAATCCTGTAATTGACATAATATTAAAAACGCCGTGCATCCGCATGTGCAACAAGGGCTTCTTATATGTTCAAAGGGCTTCCAAATATTAAATACACCACAAAAATTCTCCAAAAACTAATTGAAAGAATAAATTAAGATTGAAATTCGAAATTCAAATAACTTTTATACAAATTGATTTGACAAAATTAAATTTTTGAAGTTTATACTTCTTTAGCGGCGTTTGATGATTTTTGGTAGAAGGTAAAAATCCATTTTCATATAGAATTTTTCTCAGAATGGTCATCATTTTTCTCAGAAAAATTAGAATAAGAATACTTATTTTTTTATTATATTTAAGAAACCCAAAATCATATGGACAATATGGCTTAGTGGCTAGAACATCAGACAGTAAGTCTGAAGGTGCCTGGTTCGATTCCCAACGACAAGATTTTTTAATTTCAAATACATATATGTATATATAGGGCCCAATATTACAAGCAAAAAAAGCTACGGTTAGGTCGTGCCGGAGCCAAATATACGAAATTTTTTTTTTTTTTTAAAAGGTAGCTCCGGTGAAATTAAGATTACCTGAAAAAAAAATTTTGGGTGGGGAGCTAAGGTTAGGTCGTGCCGGAGCAAAATAAGAAATTTTTTTTTTTTTTTCAAAATAGGTAGCTCCGGTTTTTGGGTAGGGAGCCACGGTCAGCTCGTGCCGGAGCAAAATATACGAAACATTTTTTTTTTTAAATAGGTAGCTCCGGTGAAATTAATATTACCTGAAAAAAAAATTTTGGGTGGGGATCTACGGTTAGGTCGTGCCAAAGCAAAATATACGAAATTTTTTTTTTTTTAAATAGGTAGCTCCGGTGTAATTAATATTAACTGAAAAAAAATTTTTGGGTGGGGAGCTACAGTTAGGTCGTGCCGGAGCAAAATATACGAAATTTTTTTGAAGTTTATACTTCTTTAGCGGCGTTTGATGAATTTCGGTAGAGGGTAAAAAATATAGAATTTTTCTGAGAATCGTCATCATTTTTCTCAGAAAAATTAGAATAAGAATTTAAGAAACCCAATATCATATGGACAATATGGCTTAGTGGCTAGAACATCGGACTGTAAGTCTGAAGGTGCCTGGTTCGATTCCCAATGAAAAGATTTTTTTTTAATTTCAAATATATGTATATATAGGGCCCAATATTACAAGCAAAAAAATTACATATTCTACCAAGAAAAAATTTATGTTCAAAAAAATTAAAAATTATTATGTTCAAAAAAATTTTAAAAAAATTAAAAATAAAATGTATTCATTGGGGGAATCGAACCTGACACCTTCACTCTTATAGCCTGATGTTCTAGCCACTAAGCTATATAGCCCATATGATTTTGGATTTCTAAAATATAATAAAAAAATTCTAATAAACCATTCATTTTTTTGTTTTTATTTTATTGTAGGAGAAAATGAAATAATACTCAAAAAAGAAAATAAGAAAAGAATTAGAACACTCAAAAAACGAGTTTGAAAAATTAACTAACACAAACAAAAAATTAATACAACAGAAAATCTTCATCTATTTTGTCATAAATTGAGATTTAATATTATTTAGGAAAATAATCAAAAATTTTTTTTGTATTTTTTTAGAAAGCTAAACTCATATAGACAATATGGCTTAGTAGTAGAACATCACACTGTAAGTCTGAAGGTGCCTGGTTCGATTCCCAATGACGAGTTTTTTGTGAAATATTTTAATTTTTTTTTTTCATAATAATTAGTTTTTTTGAGATATTTAAACAAACCAAAATGTTTTTATCAGCCACTCATTTATAAATTTTTGGGTGCGGAGCTACGGTTAGGTCGTGCCGACGCAAAATATATGAAAAAAAATTTTTTTTTTCAAAATAGCTCCGGTGAAATTAATATTACCTGAAAAAAAATTTACGGTTTACGTGCCGGAGCAAAATATACGAATTTTTTTTTTTTTTTTAAATAGGTTGCTCCGGCGAAATTAAGATTACCAGCTGAAAAATTTTTGGGCAGGGAGGTACGGTTAGGTCTTGCCGGAGCAAAATATACGAACATTTTTTTAATAGGAAGCTCTCTCCGGTGAAATTAAGATTACCAGTCGAAAAATTTTTGGGCAGGAAGGTACGGTTTGGTCGTGCCGGCAAAAAATACACAAAATTTTTTTGTTCCGAAATAGGTAGCTTCGGTGAAATTAATATTTCCTGAAAAAAAATTTTTGGGTAGGGAGCTTTGGTTAGGTCGTGCCGGCGCAAAATATACGAAAAACATTTGTTTTTCAAAATGGGTAGCTCCGGTGAAATTAATATTACCTGCAAAAAAATTTTTGGGTAGGGAGCTCCGGTTAGGTCGTGCCGGAGCAAAATATACGAAACATTTTTTTTTTAAATAGGTAGCTCCGGTGAAATTAAAATTATCTGCCGAAAAATTTTTGGCAGAGAGCTACGGTTAGCTCGTGCCGGCGCAAAATATACAAAAAAAAACACGAAGCAGTCATAGAACTGCCGACAGAAGTTTATATTTAAAGATTTAAACTATGAAATAACAGTGGCTACAAATGATGGGCTGCGCAGTACAAAATGTAAAAATGCTACAAAACCCATCATTTGTAGCCACTGTTATCATAGTTTAAATCTTTAAATATAAACTTCTGTCGGCAGTTCTATGACTGCTTCGTGTTTTTTTTTGTGTCTTTTCCTATAAAAAAAGATTACAAAAAAAGACACCAAAAAAACAAAAAAAAATTACGCTGCTTGTACTGGTCTAACACATTAGTTTTTGTATCTTCTGTCCTTTTTTTTTTTGCCATTTTTAGCCATTGTGTAATGCTTGATTTACACAATGGCTAAATTTGTAATCTTTTAATTTTTTTCTAGTCAAACTAGAACGAGAAAGCGATAAATAAACAACAACAACAAACATGTGAAAGAAGTAGACAGAAATTTAATAATTTTTTTCCTTTTATAGCACAAAACATAAACAAATTTTATAGCAAATTTACGTGCGGGTTAAACTTGCTGAAAAAAAAATCATGATTATGATTTTTTGAAGTTTATACTTCTTTAGGCGCGGTGTATGATATAAATGAGTAATTCTGTAGGGGGTAAAAATTATTTTACTCATTCGAATTTCGATTTAAAAAAAAAAACGACATGCTGTACCGTTTGAATACTCAAAAAAAATGAGTCCACTCAATAATCATTTGTTATTTATAAAAACAAAATAATTTGGCGCGAAAAATTTAAATTCAAATTATTTTTAAAAATCTTTCGTTTACAGATTTTTTAAAATTTAAATTTTTTTTCAAATTAGGTAGTTCAATAATCATTTGTCATTTATAAAAACAAAATAATTTAGCCCGGAAAATTTAAATTCAAATTATTTTTTAAAAATCTTTCGTTGACAAATTATTTAACAACTAAAATTTATTTTTCAAAATAGGTACATAGGTCCGGTGAAATAAAGATTACCTGCCGAAAATTTTTTGGGCAGGGACCTACGGTTAGGTCGTGCCGGCTCAAAATATGTTAAAAAAAAATGTTTCCTCCGGTGAAATAATTAGATTACCTGACCAAAAATTTTGGGTACGGAGCTACAGTTAGAGTCTTCCACCTCAAAATATACCAAAATAATTTTTTTTCAAAATAGGTAGCTCAAGTGAGAAATAAAGATTACCTGCCCAAAAAAAAGGAAGGAAGTGAGGGCGGCAGTAAGGGCTGAAGAGAGGGCGTCAGTAAAGGCTGAAGAGAGGGCGACAGTAAGGGCTGAAGAGAGGTCTGAAGGGAGGGCCGAAGGGAGGGCGGAAGGGAGGACAGAAGTTAGGGCGGAAGTTAGGGCGGAAGTGAGGGCGGAAATGAGGGAGGAAGTGAGGGCGGAAGTGAGGGCGGAAGTAAGGGCGGAAGTGAGGGCGGAAGTGAGGGCGAAAGTGAGGGCGGAAGTGAGGGCGGAAGTTAGGGCGGAAATGAGTGCGGCAGTAAAGGCTGAAGAGAGGGCGGAAGTGTGGGCGGAAGTGAGGGCGGAAGTGAGGGCGGAAGTGAGGGCGGATGTGAGGGCGGAAGTGAGGGAGGAAGTTAGGGCGGAAGGAGGTGCGGAAGTGAGGGCGGAAGTGAGGGCGGAAGTTAGGGCGGAAGTGAGGGCGGCAGTAAAGGCTGAAGAGAGGGCGGAAGTGAGGGCGGAAGTGAGGGCGGAAGTGAGGGCGGAAGTGAGGGCGGAAGTGAGGGCGGAAGTGAGGGCGGAAGTGAGGGCGGAAGTGAGGGCGGAAGTGAGGGCGGAAGTGAGGGCGGAAGTGAGGGCGGAAGTTAGGGCGGAAGTTAGGGCGGAAGTGAGGGCGGAAGTGAGGGCGGAAGTGAGGGCGGAAGTGAGGGCGGAAGTGAGGGCGGAAGTGAGGGCGGAAGTGAGGGCGGAAGTGAGGGCGGAAGTGAGGGCGGAAGTGAGGGCGGAAGTGAGGGCGGAAGTGAGGGCGGAAGTGAGGGCGGAAGTGAGGGCGGAAGTGAGGGCGGAAGTGAGGGCGGAAGTGAGGGCGGAAGTGAGGGCGGAAGTGAGGGCGGAAGTGAGGGCGGAAGTGAGGGCGGAAGTGAGGGCGGAAGTGAGGGCGGAAGTGAGGGCGGAAGTGAGGGCGGAAGTGAGGGCGGAAGTGAGGGCGGAAGTGAGGGTGGAAGTGAGGGCGAAAGTGAGGGCGGAAGTGAGAGCGGAAGTTAGGGCGGAAGTGAGGGCGGAAGTGAGGGCGGAAGTGAGGGCGGAAGTGAGGGCGGAAGTGAGGGCGGAAGTGAGGGCGGAAGTGAGGGCGGAAGTGAGGGCGGAAGTGAGGGCGGAAGTGAGGGCGGAAGTGAGGGCGGAAGTGAGGGCGGAAGTGAGGGCGGAAGTGAAGGCGCAAGTGAGGGCGGAAGTGAGGGCGGAAGTGAGGGCGGAAGTGAGGGCGGAAGTGAGAGCGGAAGTGAGGGCGGAAGTGAGGGCGGAAGTGAGGGTGGAAGTGAGGGCGGAAGTGAGGGCGGAAGTGAGGGCGGAAGTTAGGGCGGAAGGAAGTGCGGAAGTGAGGGCGGAAGTGAGGGCGGAAGTGAGGGCGGAAGTGAGGGCGAAAGTGATGGCGGAAGTGAGAGCGGAAGTGAGAGCGGAAGTGAAGGCGGAAGTGAAGGCGGAAGTGAGGGCGGAAGTGAGGGCGGAAGTGAGGGCGGAAGTGAGGGCGGAAGTGAGGGCGGAAGTGATTGCGGAAGTGAGGGCGGAAATCAGGGCGGAAGTGAAGGCGGAAGAGAAGTTGGTAGTTAGGGCGGAAGAGAGGTTGGTAGTTAGGGCAGAAGTGAGGGCGGAAGTGAGGGCGGAAGTGAGGGCGGAAGTGAGGGCGGAAGTGAGGGCGGAAGTGAGGGCGGAAGTGAGGGCGGAAGTGAGGGCGGAAGTGAGGGCGGAAGTGAGGGCGGAAGTGAGGGCGGAAGTGAGGGCGGAAGTGAGGGCGGAAGTGAGGGCGGAAGTGAGGGCGGAAGTGAGGGCGGAAGTGAGGGCGGAAGTGAGGGCGGAAGTGAGGGCGCAAGTGAGGGCGGAAGTGAGGGCGGAAGTGAGGGCGGAAGTGAGGGCGGAAGTGAGAGCGGAAGTGAGGGCGGAAGTGAGGGCGGAAGTGAGGGTGGAAGTGAGGGCGGAAGTGAGGGCGGAAGTGAGGGCGGAAGTTAGGGCGGAAGGAAGTGCGGAAGTGAGGGCGGAAGTGAGGGCGGAAGTGAGGGCGGAAGTGAGGGCGGAAGTGAGGGCGGAAGTGAGGGCGGAAGTGAGGGCGGAAGTGAGGGCGGAAGTGAGGGCGGAAGTGAGGGCGGAAGTGAGGGCGGAAGTGAGGGCGGAAGTGAGGGCGGAAGTGAGGGCGGAAGTGATTGCGGAAGTGAGGGCGGAAATCAGGGCGGAAGTGAAGGCGGAAGAGAAGTTGGTAGTTAGGGCGGAAGAGAGGTTGGTAGTTAGGGCAGAAGTGAGGGCGGAAGTGAGGGCGGAAGTGAGGGCGGAAGTGAGGGCGGAAGTGAGGGCGGAAGTGAGGGCGGAAGTGAGGGCGGAAGTGAGATTGGAAGTGCGGGCGGAAGTGAGGGTGGAATTACCTGACCAAAAATTTTGGATATGGAGCTATGGTTAGGGTCTTCCCTGCTTAAAATATGCAAAAAAAAAATGTTTTTTAAATAGGTAGCGCCGGTGAAATAAAGATTACCTACTTTTAGAGTCGTCCTGGCTCAAAATATAAAAAAAAACACACAAAGCAGTCATAGGAACTGCCGAAAGAAGTTTATACTTAAAGCTTTAAACTATGAAATAACAATGACTACAAATAATGGACTGCTTTTGGACTGCTGGACTGATTTTTATTTTAATTTACATTTTGTACTGAGCAGCCCATCATTTATAGCCACTGTTATTTCATAGTTTAAAGCTTTAAGTATAAACTTCTTTCGGCAGTTCCTATGACTGCTTCGTGTGTTTTTTAATGTAGTGTGAGCTTTTTATGAGTCAAAAATCATACTGGCTTGGACTTCATGTTCCAGAGGCATTCGTGCTCCCTGTATAAATTTATAAATTTTAATATTTCTTCCTTATAAAATTTTTCGACATGTTTTTTCTATTTTCTCTCTTTTTACTAAGTTCTTAGTTTTTATAAACTTTACCTTTTTCAATAAAATATCTTGTTTTTTAAAGTAAGTTATTTTATTTATTTAATAAATAATCACATAGATTTTTTTAAATTTCAACATTCAAATTCAAATCCCGTAATAACAAACCGCTTTCATTATTGTTGTTTGCGCTTTCAAGAGTTTACTTTTTTCTTTGACAGCCATAAAATTTTCTTTTGACAGAATAAAATCAACACTGATTTTTTTAAGCATGATTTTTCATCATGATTATTTCTTGATTTTTTTTCAACATTCTTCTCATTATGCTGTCCAATTTCCTTCTTAATATCATTCTCAATATCCTTCTCAGCATTCTTCCAAATATCCTTCTCAAAATTCTTTTGGGCATCAATATCCTCTTCAACATTATTCAAAATATCCTTCTCAACATCCCTCAGAATATCCTTCTCCATTTCCTGTTCAATATCTTTCTCAATTTCCCTTTCAATATCCGTCTCATACTCATTATAGTTCTCAACATCCTTCTCGGAACTATCAATTTTACACTCCGTATCCTTCTCAGTATATGTTTTTCAACATTCTTCTCAGTACCATCAATATAGCACTCAGTATCTTTTTCAATATACTTCCTAACATACTGCTCTACATCATCAATAAACTTTTAATATCCTTTTCATTATAGGTATGTACTTCTCTATCCCTAACAATCTTATCCTCTACTTATTTTTTTAATATGGAATCCAAAATCAAAAAGGCAAGGCATTTTTAAAGTAGTATTAAACATTATTTTTAATTGTTAATGTTTTTTTATGTGTTTAAAATAATTTTATGTAAATATTGTTAATATTTTTTATTTTATTACTATTGTAGATTAATTTGTTTTCTTTATAGGTTATTGAGAATAATCAATCGCCAATTCGCCACATCATCTTCACAAAATTTCTTGGAACAATAACAATGTTTTTTTTATTGTGGAAAATTACAAAAAAGTCATCTTAGATATTTGGTGACAGTCTTAAAAAATTAAGAATTAGACATGATTAATATTATAATAAAAAACTATAGCAATGTTATCACTCACTAGTATTATTTTTTTAAACTTAATTTTTTTATATATAAATTATTGTTAAGTTTTTTAGTTCAATAATGAAAAACCACAATATTTTAAGTAATTTACACTATATAATTATAATGTTTATCCATAGGTAAAATTATTAATTAATAGAAGTACATTTCCGATAAATTCACAAAAAGTTTTCTTTCATATTGCGGGAGATGTTGAGTGAAAGTTTTGCTTGTTTATTTAAATCAAAATTTTATCAAGAGTTAAAAAGTATTTTTTTTACCACGTCGTCACAAATCAAAAAGTTATATACTGTTTCACTTTAATTTTTCTGACGACTAGGTAGAAATTCCTCTAATATATTTAGCCTTGCATCTGAGAGAGTTTAAAAGTTAAAGGGTCGATTAACAATTTGGTTGAGTTTCATTGCGACCAATTGTACATTTAACTCGTTATTGAAAAAACGAAGTGAACAATTTTATAATTTATTAACCTTAATCGGACTGAGTTCGGCAACAATATATATGTGCAAAATTTTGGTTGTTAATAATTTTTTTTTAAGAATCTATACCTAACTATTTTATTTGAGCCGTTTAAAAGAGATGAACTTTTGATCATTGCCACGTTATTAAAAAAAATTATAACGAAATTTTTATTTTTCAATGTACGATACAAGATAAATTTATCATGATAGTATGATAAACTTGAGACTCACAATTTACACATTCGTAGCATGCACTCAAAATTTATTATTAATTGGAAAATAATTTTTCGGGAAAAACACAGTCTCACTCTTCAGCATAAACCGGGTAACATTATACAATTTAAAAAGATTAGAACCATCAAAAATATTATATCTTACACTATTTATTTGTATGTTTAACTTATTATTTTAACATGATTCATAATCCTATAATACATTCACGTAGTTTTCGGATTTTTTTATATTTTTACAAAATGGAAAACAAGCTATAGGATGATGATGCATACTAAAAATATATAACTCTGAATCACTCTATTTGGATTGAGAAAGTAATTTTTTTTTAGAAGAAAAAGCAAATAAAAATTTCTCCAAATTTTGAACATCCAAATTTCGCATATTTTGTTTATTTTGTGACAATAAAATGAGTTGATTACAAAAAAAAAAAAAAATTATAACTAAGTGCCCATAACAACACTCTAATAAATAAAAAAAAAAGAATAAAAGACCAACACATTTTATTGCATTCTATTTGACTTTATTTCATTATTTTATTCATTTATTTCCGCAGTATATTTGACTGTGAATACATTTGACTGTAATTGGTTTTACTGTATTTTTTATTTAAATTGACTTGTTTGTTGTCACACTCCCTTTCTCCAGTTCAATTTTAAACACATAACTAGTTAAATAGAAATGCTGTCCAATATACTTACAGTCAAATGAAATACAGTTAAATGTATAAAACCTTAAACCTTTACTCTATTGAAATTAATTCAAAACAGTTTGAAATTTTAAAATTTTGACTTTAGAAATTTCCTTATCACTTGATGGAATTTCGCTAATGAGAATATTTCGCTGTGGTATATTTTGGAATGTTTACTTCAAGATCACTTTCAGATTGAATGAAAAGCTATATTACTATATTTTGTTGCGTATTGTTATAATTTTTAACAGTGTATAAAACAAAGAATAAAAAAGTATTTTATTAAGAATTTATGCTTGCAAAAAAAACATATAAAACAAACACTAAATAATAACAATTATTCAGTTTATTTGACGAACCGATTAAAAATACTTAGTTGTTTATTAAATTTTAGCCAAAAATTTTAATAAATTTAAATCGAGTTGAAATAAAAAAAAATGTTGGAAATTATTATTAAAGTTTTCATTATTGTTGTAAGCTTTTTGAGCTTAGAATCTAATGCTCAAGTAAGAATTTCTACTTCAAATGGTGTTACTATGATTACAGGGCTAAGTATGTAATAAAATGTTTACACTAAAGCTTCACTTATAATAGCTTATAATAGAAAAATAATGTATAAACAAATATTCAAGAATTAAGAAATTTTGTACTCAAATTTTTTTTCCTTTAACATAGTGTTAAAAATAATTTTAAAATTCGACCTAAAAATCGAAGTTCAAACCTTAAGCTTTACATAATTCTAATTGTACATAATTTTTTTTAGAGGGAGTGCTGTGTGATATTTTAAGTTGTCCAGCAGGCTCTATTTGCAATATCGTTCAAATGAATGATCCACAGGAT
>OZ023274.1:78975296-78996276 GCA_964007475.1 Hybos culiciformis
TATGACTTACCGTCAATTCACCGAAAAACGTTTTTCGGTTAATTGCTATTCGGTGAATTGCTATTCGGTGAATTGCTCATACGGTGAATTGCTCATACGGTGAATTGCTCATACGGTGAATTGCTATTCGGTGAATTCCTATTCGGTGAATTGCTATTCGGTGAATTGCTATTCGGTGAATTGCTATTCGGTGAATTGCTATTCGGTGAATTGCTATTCGGTGAATTGCTATTCGGTGAATTGCTTTCGGTGAATTGTCCGGATCCCAATCAGGTAAAATTTTGTTAACCCAAATATAATTACTTTTTTTTCTGTTTGTTTCAGATGAAATTGTTTTGACATAAATCATATAAAAAAGATGATTTTTGTTATGACAATTTCATATTGAAACTTACAACGGAACAAAAAAGGTAATCATTAAAAAAAAAATTTTTCTTTCCCCTTTTCCTTTAGGTGCTTGTACTTGCCATCCAAAGCTTGGTGGGATTTATCTCGCTGGCAGAGGATGACAAGTCCAGCAGGTGTTTTGGTAGAATGTGAGCTACATAAATACCACTTCTAGCAAAACCAAAAGCCCGATCTTAGTGGAGGATTCTTGGGTCTATCCAAGAATCCGAAGCTAAGGCATGCCAATCATACCACATGGGAAATCCATTAGGAGGATCCATACTACGAAGTGGTGTTACATCCGGCTTCGCTGCCATCTCCAGGAATCCATAATCGCTGAGAGATCATGATTTTGGATTCATGGAAATGGTAGTGAAGACAGATGTAGGACAGAGGAACATTTCTTGTCGTTCCTGATCTCAATCAAATCGAGCGGTACCCGGTTGGGATCGGATCGAAGTATGACCAGAAATGTCACCTCTGATTGGCTCCTCCAACTAACTTTCATTTTTTACTAAAATCAAAAAATCAACCTAACAAGCCATACTAAATAGGAACTACAAAAAAATATAACTTTCGGCAAAAAAAAAAAATTTCTATATTTAATCATATATGTGAAAACGTTTTAAATTTCATGCAAAGAACTTGGTAGAACTTTTTTAATTCAATTTTTGAAGTTTATACTTCTTTAGCGGCGTTTGATGAAGGTAGAGGGTAAAAATCCATTTTCATATAGAATTTTTCTGAGAATCGTCATCATTTTTCTCAGAAAAATTAGAATAAGAATACTTATTTTTTTATTATATTTAAGAAACACAAAATCATATGGACAATATGGCTTAGTGGCTAGAACATCAGACTGTAAGTCTGAAGGTGCCTGGTTCGATTCCCAATGACAAGATTTTTTAATTTCAAATATATGTATGTATAGGGCCCAATATTACAAGCAAAAAAATTACATATTCTACCAATAAAAAAATTATGTTCAAAAAAATTAAAAATGATTATGTTCAAAAAAATGAAAAAAAAATGTATTCATTGGGGAATCGAACCTGATACCTTCACTCTTGTAGTCTGTGTTCTAGCCACTAAGCCATATAGCCCATATGATTTTGGATTTCTAAAATATAATAAAAAAATTCTAATAAACCATTCATTTTATTGTTTTTATTTTATTGTAGGAGAATAAGAAAGAATACTCAAAAAAGAAAATAAGAAAAGAATTAGAATACTCAAAAAAAGAATTTGAAAAATTAACACACAAACAAAAAATCTTTATCAATTATAAAGTATGCCACAAATTGGAATTTAATATTATTTAGGAAAATAAATCAAAAATATTTTTTGTATTTTTTTTAGAAAGCCAAACTCATATAGACAATATGGGTTAGTAGTAGAACATCAGGCTGTAAGTCTGAAGGTGCCTGGTTCGATTCTCAATGACGAGTTTTTTGTGAAGTATTTTAATTTTTTTTTTTCATAATAATTAGTTTTTTTGAGATATTTAAACAAACCAAAATATTTTTATCAGCCACTAATTTATGATTTACACATTCTATATACATATTCTATTTTTGAAGCAAAACACAGAGCTAAGTAAAATTGTAGCAAATTTGGTGGCAAAGGTTATTGTTTGGTTCAAAAAAATTTGCAAATTAGGCGCTCTTTGATTTTTATTTTAATTTATATAAATGGAAAAAACTTTTAATTAATAAATAGTGTTTTATAATTTTATAATACATATTATAAAATTAAAATGTAACTAAAAACTTATTTGAGAACTTAGTTGAAAACTGTAAAATTTCATATATGAATTAATGCAATTGAATATTGCTATAAAATGGATGTAAAAAATATTGGAAACGTTGACAGATGCATAAATTTAAGTATCGAGAACCTATTTCATTTTAAAAATTTAATTGTGAAAAAAAAACTATCCTATTCAGAAATCAGTTTTTTAATAGCGAGTTGAATGAACTATTTTTGAATATTGTGGGCAGCGTTATTTTAATTTATATAAATGGAAAATACTTTTAATTAATAAATAGTGTTTTATAATTTTATAATACATATTATAAAATTAAAATGTAGCTAAAAACTTATTTGAGAACTTAGTTGAAAACTGTAAAATTTCATATATGAATTATTGCAATTGAATATTGCTATAAAATGGATGTAAAAAATATTGGAAACGTTGACAGATGCATAAATTTAAGTATCATTTTTCATTTTAAAAATTTAATTGTGAAAAAAAAACTATCCTATTCAGAAATCAGTTTTTTAATAGCGAGTTGAATGAACTATTTTTCAATATTGTGGGCAGCGTTATTTTAATTTATATAAATGGAAAATACTTTTAATTAATAAATAGTGTTTTATAATTTTATAATACATATTATAAAATTAAAATGTAGCTAAAAACTTATTTGAGAACTTAGTTAAAAACTGTAAAATTTCATATATGAATTAATGCAATTGAATATTGCTATAAAATGGATATTAAAAAATATTGGAAACGTTGACAGATACATAAATTTAAGTATCGAGATCCTATTTCATTTTAAAAATTTAATTGTGAAAAAAAACTATCCTATTCAGAAATCAGTTTTTTAATAGCGAGTTGAATGAACTATTTTTCAATATTGTGGGCAGCGTTCTGCAATATTCACAGCTTTTTCGTGCAATCTTATTTTCACAATAGAATTAACATAATCTTGTGATCATTCATAAAAAATTTAGACACCGGATAATAGGTATATCACTAAAGTCCCAACTAATTTTCAAACATGTTTTACCACTTACTATGACAAGACAGTTATAAGTATATATGTATTTAAACAAGCATTTGTTAATCCTGTTGTAGTTAATAAGATAAAAAACGCTAAAAAAAGTACTATTTTCCGTGAGAAAAATAAGTAAGAAAAGTGATCACATTTCATTTCATGTTTCATGTTTTTGTTTTATTTTTTTTACAGAGATCATGTAACCACTAAATTCATAAACAAATTTATAATATTGGACGCACTAAACTCGTTACAAATAATTTTATTAAAGCCTTGAGAAACAACATAGGTATATTTTGGCATTGATAGTATAGATATCGATCAAGTAATTTATCATTATAGGTTTTCCCGGCTCAAAATATGCAAAAAAAAATGTTTTCAAAATAGGTAGCTCTGGTGAAATAAAGATTACCAGACCAAAAATTTTGGGTAGGAATTCATAATTATCGTACTTTGCTGCTGCATGGCACTTTCACACTTTTTTAATTTCAAATATATGTATATATAAGGCCCAATATTACAAGCAAAAAAATTACATATTCTACCAATAAAAAAATTATGTTCAAAAAAATTAAAAATTATTATGTTCAAAAAAATTTTTTAAAAAATGTATTCATTGGGGAACCTGACACCTTCACTCTTATAGTCTGTTGTTCTAGCCACTAAGCCATATAGCCCATATGATTTTGGATTTTTAAAATATAATAAAAAAATTCTAATAAACCATTCATTTTTTTGTTTTTATTTTATTGTAGGAGAATAAGAAAGAATACTCAAAAAAGAAAATAAGAAAAGAATTAGAATACTCAAAAAAAGAATTTGAAAAATTAACACACAAACAAAAAATCTTTATCAATTATATAAAGTATGTCACAAATTCAGATTTAATATTATTTAGCAAAATAAATCAAAAATATTTTTTGTATTTTTTTAGAAAGCTAAACTCATATAGACAATATGGCTTAGTAGAAGAAGATCAGGCTGTAAGTCTGAAGGTGCCTGGTTCGATTCCCAATGACGAGTTTTTTGTGAAATATTTTAATTTTTGAAGTTTATACTTCTTTAGCGGAGTTTGATGATTTTTGGTAGAGGGTAAAAATCCATTTTCATATAGAATTTTTCTCAGAATCGTCATCATTTTTCTCAGAAAAATTAGAATATGAATACTTATTTTTTTATTATATTTAAGAAACCCAAAATCATATGGACAATATGGCTTAGTGGCTAGAACATCAGACTGTAAGTCTGAAGGTGCCTGGTTCGATTCCCAATGACAAGATTTTTTTTATTTCAAATATATGTATATATAGGGCCCAATATTACAAGCAAAAAAAGCTACGGTTAGGTCGTGCCGGAGCAAAATATACGAAATTTTTTTTTTTTTTAAATAGGTAGCTCCGATGAAATTAATATTACCTGAAAAAAAATTTTTTGGTGGGGAGCTACGGTTAGGTCGTGCCGGAGCAAAATATACGAAAAAAATTTTTTTTTAAATAGGTAGCTCCGGTGAAATTAAGATTACCTGAAAAAAAAATTTTGGGTGGGGAGCTACGGTTAGGTCGTGCCGGAGCAAAATATACAAAAAAAAATTTTTTTTCAAAATAGGTAGCTCCGGTGAAATTAAGATTACCTGAAACAAAAATTTTGGGTGGGGAGCTACGGTTAGGTAGCGTATATTTGGGTGGGGAGCTACGGTTAGGTAGCGTATGTTTTGCCAGAGCAAAATATACGAACATTTTTTTTTTTTTCAGAATAGGTCGTTTCGATGAAATTAATATTACCTGAAAAAAAAATTTTGGGTGAGGAGCTACGGTTAGGTCGTGCCAGAGCAAAATATACAAAAAAAAAATTTTTTTTAAATAGGTAGCTCCGGTGAAATTAATATTAACTGAAAAAAAAATTTTGGGTGGGGAGCAACGGTTAGGTCGTGCCGGAGCAAAATATACGAAATTTTTTTTTTTTTCAAAATAGGTAGCTCCGGTGAAATTAATATTAACTGAAAAAAATTTTTTGGGTGGGGAGCTACGGTTAAGTCGTGCCGGAGCAAAATATACGAAATTTTTTTTTTTCCAAAATAGGTAGCTCCGGTGAAATTAATATTACCTGAAAAAAAAATTTTGGGTGGGGAGCTACAGTTAGGTCGTGCCGGAGCAAAATATACGAAACATTATTTTTTTTAAATAGGGAGCTCCGGTGAAATTAATATTAACTGAAAAAAAAATTTTGGGTGGGGAGCTACGGTTAGGTCGTGCCGGAGCAAAATATACGAATTTTTTTTTTTTTTTTAAATAGGGAGCTCCGGTGAAATTAATATTATCTGAAAAAAAATTTTTGGGTGGGGAGCTACGGTTAGGTCGTACCGGAGCAAAATATACGAAATGAAGATTACCAGCCGAAAAATTTTTGGGCAGGGAGCTACGGTTAGGTCGTGCCGACGCAAAATATACGAAAAAGATTTTTTTTTCAAAATAGGTAGCTCCGGTGAAATTAATATTACCTGAAAAAAAAATTTTGGGTGGGGAGCTACGGTTAGGTCGTGCCGGAGCAAAATATACGAAAAATTTTTTTTTTTTAATAGGTAGCTCCGGTGAAATTAAGATTACTTGAAAAAATATTTTGGGTGGGGAGCTACGGTTAGGTCGTGCCGTAGCAAAATATACGAACATTTTTTTGAAGTTCATACTTCTTTAGCCGCGTTGTGCGTTTTTTTGGTAGAGGGTAAAATATTTTAATTTACATTTTGTACTCAGCAGCCTATCGTTTGTAGCCACTGTTATTTCATATTTTAAATCTTTAAGTATAAACTTCTGTAGGCAGTTCTATGACGCATAGGCGCCCGGAGGGGGGGGGCAAGGGGGGGCCTTCGCCCCCCCTGGCTTTGATGAGAAAATAAAACTTAATCAGCGATGAGACCTAAACACTAAACTAGTACAAATTAGAAACCCGATTTTAATTTAAATAATATTAGAATGTTTGTCATTTTTCAAACGAAAAAAAAAAACTTATTATCTCGCACAATAACTTTTTTATAAGAACGCTTGCCCTTAAATTTCACTTTTTTAATGCGCTAAGAAATTTTGAGAACATTTAAGTTAGAAATTTTAGATTTTAATTTTTTCAGATTTTTATGTCATGCAGTATTTAAATTGTTTTAATAAATTATTCAATTTTTTTTCATATTTTTCGATTTTTGAGTCACGGGTAAAAATACAAAAATATTTATAAATTTTGGAATTTCTAAATGCACGGAATTCCAGATATTTCTTTTTCATATTTCGCTTAGTGAAGAGCAACACATTCCTTTTCTGGTTACTTTTATGATAGAGGCATTGTCGAAGTAGTTCACGCGAGTTTACGGATCTACGCCACGCGACGTAAAAAAGAAAATCATCGTTCAGTTACAATAAAAAAATAACTGTTCAGTTACAAAAAAATAAAGCAATTGCATTTCTTAATATTTATGGTGTAGAAATATCTATGGTGTATAAATATAAAAGATTATTTTTTTAACTTTTACGCCGGAGAAGTTCAATTTACGTGTTTGAGTATGATACGCCTCATAAAGTTTCATATAATGTGTCTTTTTTATGTCGCATACGTGCATGAACTACGTCTAAAATATCTTCGTTGGTTTTGTTTTTCTTCTAATTGGCGAGTTACTGAAAGTTTTGGAACGATTCGGAAGACGGAAGGTATCTGGTTTTTTTTTCTTTATATATGTATTACATATTATTTATTTTTTATTTGTTTTTTATTATCTAATCCAGCAAGTGAATTCGTTTATTAAAAATTTTAATTTATGTTTGTTATTTTTTACTTTTAAAAAGAAAAGATTCATATAAGATACATGTAACTTAATTCTCAACACATTTTTTTTATTTTCTTCGTTGAAGAAAAACATATTTATAAGCTTTTTAAAAAAATTTTCTTGCCCCCCCCCCTAGAAAAAATCCTGCGAGCGCCTATGATGACTGCTTCTTGTTCTTTTTTTTTTTTTATTTTTTATCTACACAGAGCTCCCAAAAGATACATCACGCCGCTGAATAAATATAGATTTTCGTTTAGTTACCACAAATATAAAGGGACTTCATAAGAAATAGATTTTATCCTAAAAATGGAAAAAAAAAATTATTTTATCTTTAAGAATATACAAATATATATTAATATAATATACAACATATTTTCGCATAATATCTCAATGAAAACTTTTGAAATAGATCAAATAAAATACATTATATTGGTAAATTTTTACAAAATAAAATTGAACAATGTTCATATATTAATTAGATTCTTTCTTATCATGATGTTTGAACTCTACATTTATATATTTTCATAATAACATTGCGTATATTTTGTAAAATTTCAATAATTTCTTTGTTATACATATACATATTATTCCACAAATTATTAAAGTTCACATATTTTGCTAATTATATAAATTGCTGCGACCAACAAATCCTTTTATAATTTACGAAAATTCTTATATAAATTCCTTAAGTTGAGCATTAATCATTAAGTTATAATTTTTCGGTCATATATAAAGTCATAAACGATTGATATAAGATCAGTTTTTAATATTCTTAATTAATACTCTTAAAAAAACTCGTTCGAAAATAAGTTCAGAAATCTATTTTTTTTTTTCTAAATTTAACATAAATTTTAGACTTGTTTGTATTAAACATTATTCCTTCTTATTTTAACAAAAAAAAAAAAATACTCAAATTCAAAAAATAGTTTCTTGTTATTAGGAAAGGAATTACGTTTTTAATCAATTTTAAAAAAAAAAAAAAAGTTCTATATTTTCTACAAAAATTTTCTTCAATTTAGCTTTTAATTTAACAACAAACAAAAAATTCATATTCACAAAGGAAAATTATTCTAATATTAGAAAAATTTCCATTTAATGAAGCTTAGAATACCTCAAAATTGTCATGGGTAATTCTAATTAAGAACAAAGAATAAATTATCTAAAAAATAAATTTTAGAAAAAACTCGTAAATTTCACTTAAGATAAAGAGTGGTATATATTTGACAATTTAAAATGTTTTCTTTTATGGGTCATTTCAATTATCTTTCTACTAGTTTCTACTGCTATTGCTACAAAACTATGGGCTGTGGTATATAAATTGATTTGATTTAACATGTACATAAGAAAAATATGTTTTCTTTTATTTTTGATTTTGCTTGCACCCCTTAATTGATAATTATGGCAAATCAATTGTTTCTTCTTTAATTCAAAACAATAATTATTTTCAACCTTTACATTGACTACATTGACAGGTAATCTGAAATGATTAATTGGCAACTTTGATGTAACTAAAAATGAAAAAAAAAATTTGATGAATTATTTCTGATCATTATCATTTCCCAGAACAAAAACAGAATTATCTAAAAATTTGTATCTGCACACAATATTGTATTTGTATGTTGTACATTAACAATGTATGAATATTGTAGATATTTGTAGATACATAGTAAAAAATTTTAGAAAAAGCAACAGAAATATATTATTGTTTACATTCGAAACTAAAATAAATATTTTAAATTTTTTATTATTATATCGTAGATAAATTTCCAGCAATGAAAATATAAATATACAGGTATTATACAACTGTCGCATAGGAATCAATTTGAATTGAATTGAAAAAAAAAACATAAACATAAACATAAAACAAAAAAGAATATTGTATTCGGAAGAAGAAAAAAAATACATCAATATAAAAAATATTGAATATAGTTAAACAAAGCATAAGGAATACTTCTTGGAATAAAAAAAAAAACAAATTATATTCGATACTTTATTTTCAATTGATTTCCCTTTGTCCTTTTTTTTTTATTTTTCTTCATATTTTTGAATTATATGAAACTTTTTATTAGCTCAATTTAGCAAACATTTTTTTTTTTATTCTGAACAATTATTATTATTCTTTCAAAAAAAACCCAAAATTAAGATACAAAAATTAATTTAATTTTTTTTATGATTTTTATTCACATTTACGAATAATACTAAATAAAAATTCAAATTAGTGTGGATTCGAAGTTATATACTTAAAAATATATTATGTAGAAAACAGATTCAAATTAATTTTGTCGGTTGTAGAATTTAAGAGGACTTGGTACCAGTTTGGATTTTTTGTCCCAAAATTTGATTCGAAAGGCCTTTTGAGATTATTTTAAAGTTTAATTTAGAAAAAACATTTCATTAACAACCTCTTTAAAATGATATAAAACTTTTTAGAATCGGTTAAGGCTTAGCTCTCGAAATCTATTCAAAACAATTTTGTGAAAAAAAAAAAGATTTTGAAGAGATTCCGAGAACTTTAGCCTTAACCGATTCTAAAAAGTTTTATATCATTTTAAAGTATGAAACACTCCTGAGGTTGTGAATGAAATATTTATAAATCTAAAACTGCTTATCAAAAAAATTTTGGGACCAAAAATCAAAACTAATACATAGTCCCCTTAACTAAATTTTAATTATTTTCTTTGTGAAATTTTTTTAAAGAACTTAGACGGGGTGTGACAGAACATATCAATAACAATTGACTTTACATAATATGTCAAAAATTTAATCACAATTGATTTTACGTTCTTTTTACAAAGTATCAATTGTCCCTGGCAGTCCGGTTGACTTAACTAAAAAATTCTTTCAAACTAAAGTTTTATTTTTTTACTTAATAATTAAAATCTTAAATAAATATTATTATTAATTAATTAACTAAAATTTTTACAAAAAAACCAAACAAAATAAAATTTTCTTTTTTTTTGTTAACAAAATTTCAGATAAAAACTTGAATTTTTTGAGATAAATTTTCGTTAATAAAAAAACACTTGAAAACGAAAAATTATTATATTAAACATTTTTAAACACATAAAATTAAAAATCAAGAAAAAAAAATGCAAAATAAATAAAATACAATATCTACTATATATATAGGTATATATAGATAAATATTATAAACAAAAAAAGAAATGGTACCTATATAAGGGAAAAATAAACAATAAAACAGAAGTGAAATCACAAACAAATTCATTTTCAATAATGTTTTTCAAAAAAAAAAAAAAAATCAATATTATAAAAATTGATAAAAAATAAAAAAGAAAACAACAAGTAGCGCGCGTACAAAAACAAAAACATTTTTTTTTTTTGATAATTTTTGCTGTTTCAAAAAAGAAAATGAAAAACATTCAGTGAAGAAAATTTATACATATGTACCTATATACATAATTATAGGTAATTTGAAAAAAAAAAAAAAAAAACAAAACAAAACAAAACAAAAGAATTTAATATTAAAAAAAAAAGAAACTTTTCGTCTCTAAATCGCTATTCTATACATATATTTTTTTTTGCTATCAAACAAAAACAAAACAAGTAAAAAAGAAAAACTTCAGAAAAATGTTGAAAAAACATTTTTTTGAAACCTTGAAATAATAAAGCGAATAACAAGAAAATAAATTTTTGTTCTTTTTGTACCAAAATAAACTGGAAAACTGGAAAACTGAAAAACTGAAGAATAACAAAAGGACTAAAGCCATATAACATTCGCTCTTTCTCTCTGGTTTTGTTGCGATTATATTAACTATGGCAGATGAACGCATCAGATTGGTTTTTTTAGGTGGTGCTGGTGTCGGTAAAAGTTGTATATTAAAACGATTTTTATTTAAAACATATACCGATAAATATCGTGCAACCGTAGAAGATTTATACAATCGAGAATATGATTTGGGTGGAGTAACATTAAAGGTAATAATAATAATAATTAATGATGCTATTTTTTTTAAAATTAATTGATAATACATTTTTTATTTTTTTTATTTTATTTTTTTTTTTTCAAGAATATTGATGAAAAAATAAATTAAAGATTATGTTGCTATCGTCTGTTTTAAAGCTTTTAAAACTTTAAACAAAATATTATTTCAAGGAAAGCAGATTTTATTTCAAAATAGATATTAGATTTCTGATCAAATTCAAAAGTTACATAATTTTGTTTTTTGTAAATTAAAGGAAGTATATAATGAGTTTTGTGTGGAAGCAAACGCAAATTTTTTGGTTATCTGGATACGGCCCGTCAGCTTTCAGTCACTGTTAAGTTGGGTCGTCGGATGGAAGCATATTTGAATTATTTTAAATCAGCAAATAATGGCTCTTACATTCTAATACAGAATTTGAATTTTTAATGTCCATTGATTTAAAAATATGATTCCTTTTTTGAATATACACACTCTTAGAAAAGTCCAACGTGCTGGAACTCCGAAGGATAGATTTATGAATATATAACTCCTTTTTTAGAGCAACTGAATAACATTTCGATGAAGTAAAACTTTTGAAACTTTGCTCAGAAGTTTAATTTAACTATTGAACTATTTTCGAAGTTCCAGGAGTATAATTTTCTTTTTTTGAAATAGAGAATGTTTTCGGAGTTTTATTTTTTAAGTAAAGCTGAAATTTCGATATTGAACTCCGTACAAAGTTTTTTTCAAATCTTGTTAGAAGTTAAGTTAACTACTTTCGGAGTTACAGTAATATATTACCGTAATTATTTTTGTTTTTTTTTTGTTTTTTTATTAAGTTGAAATTTTGATATTGAACTCCGTACAAAGTTTTTACAAAATTCTTTTGGAAGTTAAGTTAACTTTTTTCGGAGTCAATAGCATTGCAAATGGCCGAAATAACAAAATTATATTTTCTATTTTATATACTTTTTAAATTTCAACACCGTAGCTGAGTGGGAGTGTTGGCGGATTGCAATGCTAAGGACGCAGGTTCGAATCCCAAAGAAATAAAAGAAATAAAATTATAGATTTAATAAAAATAATAAAAAAGTTCTAATAAGTAAAAAAAATAAAAAAATTAAATTTTATTTTCTTTTGTAAATATTATATATGTATAAACAGGGTTTAATATGAACTAGAAATAGGAATAAAATCAAACTCCGCAAGGTAGTTTATTAAACTTTTAAACGGTGTTTCAATTTAGCTAAGAAAAAGAGTAAATAATTCACTATTTATAATTAAAAATAAATAACTCCGATAGATGATGGACTCTATTGAACTCCGTTTCGGAGTTCCATAAACACAGTTTTTCTAACAGTGCATGTATAACACAAAAACATATACTATAAAATTCATAAAAAATTTAAGCCAAAATAAAAAGTTTACTTTCATTGAATAGATAAAGTAAAGTAAATCCTGTAAATATGTAATGTATAATACCCCAGGGTTTAAAATTAACTTCTCAAAATGATCAGTAAAATTTAAAGCAAAATATCTTTAAGCAAAATATTTTTAAAAGTGAAACGACAAATTTTACCGTCAAATAAAAAAATAAATTAAATAAATATAACGATAGTAAACTATTATTAATATAATAATTTTAGAAGAATATTTATTTTTTATTTTAACTAAAATCATTAATATATATCTATTTCTGCTTTGTTTATCGAAATCAAGTTTATTGTATTATATATAAAAATAAATAATATTTTCAAATTTATACTCAAAATTTCTAAAACTCTTGGTTTCAATTTTTTCTAATTTTCAACAATCTTTTATAAAACAATATACAACTCTCTATCTTATTTAGGTCAAAATTCAGAAAAAACTTTTTTCTATTTAAAAAAGATAACACTTTTTTAATTTTTGATTGCTGTCTGGCGCACTAAATTTAAAATCATTATCACTAGAAAAGCAATAGCTGCGATAAAAACGTTATTAGCTTAAAGTGTAACAGAGAAAAAATTGAAAATTTTTTTTGTATTTTCAACCAATTTTATCACCACTTCTATTTTATCGCAGATCCAATAATGAAAGTGGTAAAATTATTTACATTGAACAAATAGATTTAAAAAATTGAAATAAATAAAGAGTTGGGGATACATTTAAAAATGACAAAAATATAAAACTATAAAAAAACAGTAAAAATTTTGAACAAAAATATGAAAATAAGACTGTATCTACTATTATTATGAGAGTATATATATAAGAACATTTCTAAATATTTTTTAGCTTTATATGATAATTTTTCTTCTTTTTTACATATAAATATTTTTTTTTAATCATGCCCTCCCTATTTTAGATTGTTTTGACCCATTTAATATACCTTTGTCCAATTTTGTAAGTTAAACATTACATTATTCACAATATAGCTTATAATATAAATTTCAAATAATATACTTGAACAACTTATATATGAATTTAAAATGTTTAAAGGAAAATAAGCTCAATAGTATGTTCATCTAGAAATCAACATCCTCATTTGATATTCAACAAATGCATTCAGTATACACTTCGTTTATTCCAATAGTATTATTTTCTTGAATAAAATACTTAAAAAAAAAGAAATAATAATAATAAAAGAAGATTGTAATAGTAGATTATTGAATATGTAAACTAAATTTGTTATTAATTAAGAGTTCTGTATACACAAAAATACATTGACACGAGTCAATACTTATATCACGAGACCGAAGGTCGAGTGATATAAATTGACAAGTGTCAATGTATTTTTGTGTAAATACAGAACGAGTTGTATAACAAATTTTGTTTACATATCCAATATACTATTTTAATGCGTAGGGGAGAGGTAGTTGCAAAGAGAGAATATTTTTTCTTCTCATTTTTTCTCTTTTTTTTTTTTTTGTATTTGGCTGTATTGAAATATTGTGAGAGATATTATGTTTGTTTAGGTATTACGTAATATTCAATACGAAACATCTAAATGATTTCATTATTTACGCTGATGCATCTAAATTTTTTCATTATTTACGCAGATGCATCTAAATGATTGCATGTGTATTGACGCATCTAATACTCCATTTAGTGATCTAAATTCTATAGCACTAAATACAACATAACGATCCCCAACGCATTAAAATATATATGCATTGTGTATATACTATTGTATAACAATAAGGATAATTTTAAAATTTTTTCATTTGGGTGAATAACCTAATATAATATTTTCTATTTATAATAAACAATAAATTCTTTTATTTAAAATAAAAAAAAATAATATGCAGTCTTACTATGTATGGATTATTAAATATACCTATTATGTATACATTTTTTTTTTTAATATATACTTTATAAATCCAATATGTACATTGTAAGTTTAGTATCTTATTATATTTCCAAAATAGATTCTTTGTTATATGGTATCTGAAAAATAAACATTTCATCAAAATTTGTAGTGTCATTATAGATTATTCTAGCACTCTTTTAATTTTTTCGGAAGAAGAAAATGAATAAACTCGCTATACTGTGTGATTTGATCGTCTTCCAAATTTTGAAAAAATATCATTTTTATTATTCCAAAGTTCTTATGACAAATTTTTAATTATTCTGAAGCCGCACACCTAGGACCCAAGATTTGCTATAACATTTTTATTTATTAATTTAATGTAATATTGAATTCTGAGCAGATGTGATAATTTAAAAAAAAATTTATATAAAATTACCTATAGGTACAAATAGTTATTGTTTTGTGTAACTTAGACAACAACTCATAATATACAAGACTGCTCCATACATATATTTTTATTATGAAATATTAACACAAAATAAATTGAAGTTATAACATGTTACATATGTATCATGCCTTACATTCCCTGGACCACAAGTTTTGTGTTAATGAAAAAGGTAAATCTAATAAAGTTTCCTATAAATATAAAATGTTAGGAAAAAGAAAGATTAAAAAAATTTTTTTTTTGGAAAATTGTGCTTGTAAACGACATTAAAAAATAAAAAAAATATATAGTTAAAATAAACAAATTCAATAGGAAAGAGATTTCTTATGTTACGAATAAGTTAAATTAAAAGCTTAAAGTTTAAAATTTAAATTCATTTATAGAGTGAAAATATTCTAATAGTATAAAGTTGTAAAAAGGAAGCATATTTTTAAATCGGACTTTATATAACATTTTTAAATTCATATAGTTACCATTTTTTGACTTAAGTACAATCCAATGCTTAATCTTGAATAATAAATTATATTATAAATAATCGTATTTTTTTATGAATTATTATTTCACTTTACTTGGGTTTTATTTTTTTTATCTTTTTAATTTTTCAAAAATTTGCGTATGCAACATAATCAGACTATAAAATATATTCATGTAATTTTATAGTTTTAATAAAAAAAAAGGAAACACCAAATAATTTAGTAATTTTTTTCCCATTTTCTTCTTTTTTTACGTTATACCTACATACATACATTCGTCATGAATGTGATTTAAGGTCGACATTTTAGATACATCAGGTGATATGCAATTTCCTGCAATGCGACGATTATCAATAGCAACAGCACATGCATTTTTGCTTGTTTATGCGACAACATCAGCACCAAGTTTTTGCAGTGTTAAACAATGTTTTGAAGAAATTAGAGAACAAAGAGCTGACTATCAGGTAATTTATTATATTGATAATGTGAGGAAGAAATATATATGCAATATTTATTAATATGCAATTATTGAATAACAAGTGAAATATATAACATATTCTTTGAAAGCATGTCAAAATAAAATTTAATTATAAAGAAATGTTTTGAAGTAACATGATTAAAGAAGTTTAAAGGAAGGGAATAAAGCATTATGACTACTCTTGCCATTTTAAATTTGATTTTTAGGATTAAAATGTCAATATTATTTTTATTTTATTTTTTTTTAAGGATATTCCAATAGTAATAGCTGGTAATAAATCGGATTTGGCACAAACACATCGAGAAGTTAAACTTGAAGAAGTCTCTGATTGGGTTTATTGTGAACTGCCAAAATTAAGGTACATGCTTAATGTATTGAATATAATTGATTATTTTTATTCTAAATTTTTATTCTAATATCAAAAATATATATTTTTTTTTTTGTGGAAAAATTCATTTATTAAAATAATGAAACTGGGGGGTCAATAAGATGGCAATTTACCCTGTTTCTATGTTATTTTTTATTTATTTTATTCATTATATTTTTTCTTTTATCTTATATAAGAAGTACATACTTTATTTTATCTCACATTGAATGAAATTATTCATTGATTAAATAATAATAATAAAATTTCATTTTCAATAAACACTCTTTATTTTGTTTTTTTTTTTTTATATATTTTTATTTAAATAGAATTAATGAAAATAAAAAGCATATAATATACGATTTTCATTTATTCTTTTTCAAATATAATACTTACATTTACACATTATTAATAGAAAATAGAATTATTGAGAATAAAATTTTCCCCAATGTTTCTAATAAATCATGTTAAATTCCCTATTCTAACAATATTTATTATTATCATTATTATACATGAAAAATATCTTTAAAAAAAAATTCTTGTTAAAACCATCTATCAATCACCGGGATTATTAGGTAAAAGCAGTTTTAATAATAATGGAATGATATTTAGAAAAGGGAATTTTTCTATCAGTTTGCTTAAAAAAATACTATGTTTTCTTAATATGTAGAGCTTTAAAGATAAAAAAATATAAAAACATCTATATATATAAAACCGAAGTTGTCTCTTTGTCTCTTTGTCTCTTTGTATGTTTGTATGTTCCGAATAGGCTCCTAAACCGCTTAACCGATTGTTTTCAAACTTACACCATGTCTTTGTGTCAGGTCGGGGGTCGTTATAGGCTATTTTAAAATTTGATTGGCCTCCTACCCAGGGACCTCCCCCGGGGGCGGATTGTAAAAGTTCGTCCGATTTCATTCAAATTTGGTATGTAAAAAGAGGAACTGATTAAGTACACACAAATTTCTTAACAAAAAATTTATTGACCTCCTAGGGGGAGGACTTCAAAAGTTTGTCCGATTTCATTTAAATTTGGTACATAAAATTGATTAAAAATTTCGTAACAAAAAATTTGGCCCCTCTTTTTAGGGGGCCTCTTCGAATATATAGAAATCAATTTCTTTATTACTAATAACTACAAAATATTAAAAACTAAACCACTCAACCGATCGTTTCGAAATTTACACCGTCTCTTTGCCTCGGAGTCGTTTTAGGCTATTTTAAAATTTTAATGGCACCTTACCCAGAAACCCCTCCCGGGGAGGACTGCCAAAGTTCAAATTTGATTCATAAAAAGAGAAAATGGATAAAAACACAAATTTGGTTTGGTTTGCAAACCTGTTTAAGGGAAGGATATCATTCGATTTCATACAATTTAAGTGTTGAATAAGTAGAATTGATAAATATTAATTCTTCTTAGATATTTTTCCAAATTTATAAAATAACTAGCTCCTATAATTGTTCATCAATCTGACAACAAAAATTCCACTTAAAACGTGTGTTCCACAACAACGTGTGTGCGGGTACAGCTAGTAAACCATAAAAACAAAGTTTTTAATATAAGTAAATCCTTTATATGGGTTATGGTTCCTTTATATGGGTTATTATTTATATGGGTATTATTTTTACTCTCTCGCTATATTTTTATCTCAAACATTTAAATTGTACTTAAAAATTCACTTTGCGATCTGATTGAATTATAATGCAGTCGTTGCTCAAAATTTCATCTCGATAGGATGACGAGAAGTGGATCAGTTTTCAGTTCTTAATTTCCGCGACGAAGTTAATATAAAGGTTTTAAAAACGTTTTCCCTTTTTTCCCTTGACGATTAGCATTTTTGTCTTTTTGGTGTTAAAAACATCTGCTGTACACAAATGTAGAACAATAATGTCTTTATGTTTCACTCTTTGCTCATATTAGTAATTGTTATACATATATAATTATATATATATATATATATATTTATTTTGAATCAATCAGAGTTAGTGATGCGAAGCAAGCAAACTTTTGAAATTGGGTAAAATTTAAACATTCGGTCGAAAAACCAATAATATATATACGATATACCACCCCATTTTTAATTAATTTTTGAACAAAAAATTCTTGCTTGAATTTGCAATTTAAGATATTATCTTAAAGATTTATTATAATTCTGTTAAACTGTTAGTTTCTTCTTTTTAATAAATGATATAATTGAATTTATCGAATGTGATGGGATGATGATTATAAAGAATCATGAAAGTTATTAACAGAAAAAATACTTGTTATCATTGGTTTCTGAAAAAAAAAATTAATGAAAAAGTAATAATAATTTTCTTCCAAATAATAAATTTAGTTAAAACAAAAATAAAGCACTAATTAAGTCTATAAGTAGTTGAAAAGGTAGAAATATGTAATTAAATACATATAACCAAAAAGCATGTATATAAAGAGGAATCAGTCCCATACAAAAAAAAAGAATTAAAATAGTGAAACAAAAAATCCATATCACAACCCCATGAGCTTTTTTTTTTTTTTTTGAGAATTCCACTCTACAAATGCTTTTAAAAGTTCAAAAATAACAACAGTTCTATACAATTTTGAAAGTTTTAAAAGCTTTTGCGAGAGTGGAATTCTCTAAAAAAAAAAAAAATGCTCATGGGGTTGTGATATGGATTTTTTGTTTCACTATTTTAATTCTTTTTTTTGTATGGGACTGATTCCTCTTTATATACATGCTTTTTGATATAACATTCATACTTATATTAAGTTTAGTAGATGTATTATACAAAAAATGAATTCAATATAACTAAAATTTAACCGGACAAAATATAGAATTAAAATTCTTGTATAAAGTATTGAAATTCCAAACTAAGTTTGAAGATAGAATAATATTATCATTTATTTTAATAAAATAACTTTTATTGGATATTATTCATTTGAGATTCTTAACCCTAAATTAAGAAGCCTGGATTTATTTCAAATTATAAAGTTACTATAAATTTGCAAAATGGGTCATAATTATTCACTCATCTATAATTCAGAAAAATATAAAACTGTATACAAATAAAGCACTTGGAAGTTTATAAAATAAAATAACCATCAGCTAGTCATAAATTTTGGACAAAAAGCAAAAATTGTCCAATTTAAATATTTGCTTCCTCGTAATATTTTTCAAAGCATAAAGAACTTACAAACTTTTTTTCCATCAAAAAATTGTTGAATATTTTATTGAAATGATTTTTTTTTTGTTTTAAATGAACTGAATAAATTTTATACTATAATTTTAAATGATGACAAAAAATTAAACTAAATTAAATATGAATTACTTATTTTTTATTTTTATTTTTTTTATTTTATAATAACCTTATTTAATTCTCAACTTATTTTAACATGTCTTTATAGAAAATTTCAAATTTAAAAGGAAAACTTTTTCTACTTTTTTATTCTTTTTTTTTTTCAATTTTGTAAACAATCTAAAGTTCTATAATTTTCCTTGCCATATATATAAATAAATATATACAGAAATGATTTCAGAATGTATAATTTAAAAAAACGAAAAAAAAATTAAAATATGTTTGCATTCATATTCAAATTATGTGAAATTTATACCATATAAAATCTTTGTTAAGTTCATAAAATGTTAGCATATGATATTATAAATGTATAAATAACAAGCTATAGAAAACTATATATGTAAGTACATATAATCTTTTCAGAAATATGGAAATTTTAAATTTAATTTGCATGAAAAAACTATATTATAAAACCATATTTTGTGCCAATTTATTGTTTCAAGAACTTGTTGACCGTATTCAAATACACGACTATGTTCTAGACGAGATAATTGAAATTTTCTTAATAGATGTCGGAATGCTGGACATCTGAATTTAAAATTTCATTTTGATCTACTCGAAATTATAACGCATCAGAAAATACGAATGTTGAAATATAATACCTTTGTTTTTTTCGACGATATATTTTCTGTACATAAAGAAGCTTAAAAAAAAATAAATTGTTTTTTTTCAAAAACAAATTAATTGCGATGACAAATTCGTTTCAAAAAGATGATCTTTTTTGAAAGCAACAAAAAAATCAAGTTTATGAAGAATAAAGTTTAAAAATTTTTTGATTGATTTTAAGCAGAGCCATTTTTGAAATAAAATCATAAATATTTAGGATTTAGGATGAAAACATAAGTTTATTCGTTAATCGCTAATTTTTAGTTTAAAATTTCTGTAAAGATTACAAGTATCTGGTAAAAATAAATTGACAAATAAATAAATAAATAAATTGAAAACAACGCAAACACTTAATTCAGGTGAGACAAATTGAAAAATTAACACAAATTTCAGTCTGAGATGCGAATCGAACCCACGACCGACGGATAAGGGCAATACCACTACATTATGTTGTAGCTCATGATTTTTGCTTATTAGTATATCGAATCTCTTCTTTGTTTTTTGTAACATAATTTAAAATAATATTTAAAATTAATTAAAAAATATTTTTAATCAATGATCTCAGCTGTGTGTACGAAAAATACTATAAATTCACTATACTGCTTCTACACCCATTTTTCTATATATAATTATTTCTATGTATATTCATAACATGTATTTGCTCATAGAATAGTAATGACAGGAATTCAAGTTATGGAAACACACACAAAATAAAATAAAAAAATAAAAAGAACTTATTTTTGTGTTAAGTTTTCCTTTAAATATTTTATTCATAAAAAACAAAAAAAAAAATCTCATTCTAAACTTAATAAAATTTATAAATTGGAAAAATTGCATTTATGCACGTTTGCGTTAACATTTTTACTGCAATGAACCACACACCATAAGTTTTCGGTTTTGATCGTTACGTTTATTTGCACATTAACCCCAAAATGGGAATTTCAATGTAATTTTAAAATTTTCTTCACTTTAGTTTTATTTATTTTTATGTATAATAACATGAAATTGTATGCTAGTTATTTTAAAACACGATATTTAGAAAAAAAATTTTTTTTTTAAATTCCTTATTTGTTTTTTCTTTTCGTTCT
>OZ023274.1:78996476-79095710 GCA_964007475.1 Hybos culiciformis
GTTCGAAAATTTCACGTGCCTTAAAGCATTATGTAACAAAAAAAAAAGGAAAAAAATAACGAAGAATATTATTAAATAAAAGCATAAAGAAATTATATATCATAGAGTATTTTGTTCAAACAGTATTTCTAAACAGTTTTTTGTTTTTTTTTTTGTCTTTTTCATCCATTCCCATAGCAAAATACAGTTTTATATCTTGTTCAGATTGAGACAATTTAAACATTCGATGGAAAATTGGAAAACGTCAACATATTCGGAAAAGTTCATGTAGCTGTGAACTAAATTTTTTTGCCTGCGTACTCCATTGTATAAAATTACTTTATGGTGAAAGGCATTTATTTGCACGCCATTTTTTATAACATGAAACATAAATTTATTGCCCTTTTTCTGTATTTAATGGCTTCCTATATATGGTCCTTTTATATATAATATAAATAATGTACATATAATTCATTTTATTAGTGGACATATGTGATTCCAATAACTTTGAGATTTTTATTTTATACTTTATGCTTAGCATTAGGTATATCATTATAAGGTTTACTTATTTTGTAATCGTTATCCATTTGTAACCTTGATTTGAATTTAAAAAAAAAAGAGAAGTATAATAAATGTGTATGATACATTAGTGGTATTTCATAATGATTATTCAAAGTAATAATATCTTGTGAAATCGGTTTGTGAAAAACTGTTCGGTCGTCAATTAAATTTTTACTTCAGGTTGAAATTTTGGGACGCAACAATTTATATTTTAAACATTATTTTCATTCTATACGCATAATTTATGTTGTACTAAAAAACAAAAATAATAGGTATACATAATGCAATTAACTTTATTTTATGTACATGAACATAATCAAATTTTTTTAAAAATTTTTTATAGAGCAAAAGTCATGGAATGTTCAGCGAAAGATAATTACAACACAACAGAATTATTTAAAACTTTATTATCATTATCAAAATATTTGCCAGTAAGTAGTAATTCGGCTGAAACACCATTAAAACGTAGGTCATCAGCATATGTTAGTACCACAAGCAAAGGTAAACATTTTTGAAAAATTAAATTATATTATATTTCAAAATTACAAAAATTTAAAAGATAATTTAACATATAGAAGTAAACATATTATGTAATAATATGTAAATAATTTTAGAAATGAAAAACATAAACAAAAATTTTATGAATATTTTATTATACATATACGTTAAATGAATGAGAAATTCAATCTGAATTATTATGATGAGAAAATATTAAGATAATAATTTGTAGCTATATTACAACAATTACATTACGTTACATTATATGCATATAAATCTTTTATATAAGATTGATGACAGTGATTAAATGTCCAAAAATATTATTTGATATTAAATGGGGATCAAAAATGGAGATTTAAAATTTAAAATAAATTATCTCTTCAAAATTTAAAATGAAACAATTCATTAATAGATGAATTAACTCATCAAAATTAATAATAATGTTGAAATAAAATTACTCATCATTTTTTAAAAGTTGAAATGTCATCAAAAATTTCGCATAGAAGGGCTTATTTCAAAAATGAAAAAAACAGACTACATTTATTTTTATTGAATCTTCGTCGCCGGCCCATCCAGTCCTCATTTATTACTGGTGAACTGCCAAATCGATTTCAATTCTTTAAATGCTTAAATTTGTGTCTGATTTAATGATTGTATGATATGGTATTAAAGGAACTGAAAAAAATTTTATCGCTGTGACTAAAGTGTTAAAAATTGAAGCATTTTAAATCGAAATGTTGAAAACAGGACCAATACTTCATTTATGAAGAAATGAACCAAATAATATGCAGAAATAAAAATTTATTATTATACTGGCTGCTGGAAAAAATTATCAGAACATTTTAAATCGGTTAAGAATTGATTAAAATAACTTTAATTCGCATATAATTAAACCACGATCCGCTTTGCATTAACATTACATAAATCCTTGGCATCATACCTATTTAACTATTTAAAATTTTAACAATTTAAAAATTCTCAATTTTCAATTTAATTAAAAATCATTAAAATTATTGCGATTACATATTGTGTTTATTTTTTTTATACTTTTTGATAATAAAATTTATTAAATTAAATGCCCAAAACTTTTCTGTTTAATCTTATTTAATTTATAGAAAAATTGTAGATTAAAATAGCAAAGTATTTTATTTATACGCAAAAATGGATTAAAATATCAACGCAATCTCGAAACATTATATTCACAATATCCAAAAAGTTGAAATTTATATCACAAAGTTAAATGGCTCAACACTATTAACTATATCTTTATAATCACAATTTTGTATTTTCTTCCTATTTGATAAAAAAAAATTACTGCATTACTTTTTTAATTAGCCAATATTTGTTAAATTAGAAAATATTTCAAATATCTCCAAATATTAAATAAAAAAAGGTATAATAAATTTTTGCACAGATTAACTGTATGACGTTGTTAAAAAATTAATTTAGTTAAATGTATGTATAAAGATAATTTCTATGAATTTTCATCACATGTAATGCATATAAAAACTTGTCAAAATATGTATAGAAATATACATATCATGATACATATAAAAATTAAATAAAAAACAAGCACTCAAAATTTATACTCCAAAGTTTTTAATAACATTTATTTTCACATTTCTAATCATAGTCTACATTAGTGTGTAGTGTATGCAACCCAGTACAAAAAAACTTATTATTTTCTATCAAAATTTAAGGTAAGTATAATTTGTGGTACTGATTTAAGTGTGTTATCATCAACAGATTTTGGCCTTATTTATTTTGTACGTCATTCGATAGATATTCTCGAGTAGATGCGCACAAATAAAGGGAAAAAGTTGTTGTCTTGATAGTTAATATGATACGTGAAAATTTTTTTTATCCGTATCAATTGCGACTTTGTTTCGAAACCAAACGGGATGTTTTTTTTATGTTTTCCACACTCAAATTAGTACCATAAATTGTACTAACCTTAAATTTTCATGGAAAATAATAAATTCTCTAATAAAAAAAAAAAATATGTGAGTCTCGGGACACACGGAAGAAGTGAAACTTCATGGCCAGGCTCAGACGCTTTCATTGATTTATAGCCGGCTAGGTCACGCAGCCGTGAATTTTCGGCAAAGCCGCAGCGAATTTTTGATGATTATTCATGAATAGCCGCTAGACGAATTTTAAAAAAAATCATTGAACCAGCCACGAAATTGGCTTGCAGATACTAGTAAGATTAATTGCTGAAAAAACACATCTATATTTATATAAGTACTGATCATTTTTCGAATTACTTTTTTTATATCAGATAAGAATTTTTTTTGGTTTCCAAAAATTTTTTTTGTTCCAGCTTTTTTAAGCAATTTCCATCCAGCCGCAGCCACGATTTTAAAATTTTTTAAGCCGCAGCTGCAAAAAATTAAAAATTTGGCGAATGGGCCGCAGCCGCACTAAAAATAACGGCGTCTGAGCCTGTTCATGGCAAGTAGTATTTTCTGGGGAGGCTAAATAAATATTTAAAATGGCCAAGTGCACATAAGACATGACGCGACTAGTTGATTTTTGTCCTTCGACTGCTGCGGCCAGTCGACTTGAAATAACTTGTTTTGGGGGAATTCGGCGGCTTAGAAAAATTTGAAAACAAAAAATTAAAAACCAGCGACTACTTAGAGATAAAAACATTTCTAAAATACTTTTTAAGCTCAAAAAGTTTAGTAGCATAATGGCTTTTAAATTATTTCAAAATGGCTAGAATTATGGCTGCATGGCAACACTGATTGCCAGATGATTTCTACTATATTTTAAGCTGTAAACACAATTCCGGTTACAACACTATATTATTAGCGACAATAATGTATGAAAAAACAGCAGCGTGGCTTAAATCATGTTTTCTTTTTGTTTCCCGAAAAATTTAACCTAAAATAACTTTTTAAATATGCCTGAAAAATTTCATGTTTATTAGTGCTTCTTCTGAAAAGGAATTGGAATAAAAATATTCTACATGCATTGCATTAATGGAATTTAATGGCAAAAATAATTTATACTAACAACTCAATTACAAATTACTTCAAAAAATAAATCTGTTTTAGTTAAAAGAGCATTTTCAAATATGCCTGCATAATTTGACATTAGTATTTCTTCCGAAAATTAATTGTAATAAAAATATTCCTCCTGCACTTTATTAGAGTAATTTAATGTCAAAAATAAATTACACTAACAAACTAAAAAAAATTACATTAAGAAAAATTAATATCAAAAATAAATTATCTACAAAATAGGTGCATGTGGAACATTTTTATTCAGAATACATATTTGTATTCCAAAAACTTTTTGAAAATTAGCACTAACAATTAATAAATGAAATATTTTTTGTATTATTGTTTAAAATAAATTTCCCTTTCAATCGAAATAAAAAATAGTATTTTCGACTTTAATTCTGAGCCAATATAGAGTAGGTTATTCCGCTAATAAGCTTCATTAAGTTGCTAGCGGCTGTCGGTTTTATCATCAGCTGACACATAAATTTTTTCTTTTTTCTTTTTTTTTTCTTTTTTCTTGACAATAATCTTTTCATTTTTTGACAATAATCGTTCTATTTTTGACACTTACATTTTTTTCACTCTCAATCACAATGCCTCTAAAGAAGTTTCACTTCAATAAATTTTCTAATAAAATTGATATGTCCCTACATTATACCAAAGAAAATTTAATATACTATGGCTTGAATACGCACTAATGTAGACTATGTTCTAACTCAAAATGAAGTAACATTAAAAAGAAATAAAAATTTTTACATGATGATGATAATAAAACAAAAAATTTCTTTTTCTTTTTTGTAGAAAATGTTATTTCAAGAAAATAATATCTAATTGGAATTTTTTTTTTTTATTAAATGAATAGAAAGTACTTGAAATTTTGTAAGCAATATTTTTTCCAAGAACCATATGGTTCTTTTAACCCAATTTTAACTTTAAGTACTTAATACAAGAAAATATAAATGTTCATGTTTACATGTGAACAACAAAAAGAAAAATTATGTTGCTCACAAAATAATTTCTTGTTGCCAAGGAATAACATGTATTGATGTGAATCGCTATACTACATTATATAAAAAGTTCTCTATCATAAAAGATAAAATAAGAATTCTTAATTTATCCAGAAGTATGTAAAATGTGTATCTAAGAGTTCTCAAAGAACTAATATATCCAATAACACTATAGTTGTTATGTTATAGTAGAGGACATATACAAGCCAATTTATGCAATTGTGCAACGACGAACATATTAAATTTTATATTTGAAAAAAAAGGTATTTGATAGATACATAATCTTTAAATTGCTATTTACAAAATTCGAATAAAGGATGCTGAAGTACATATGTCACTCCTGCCACTATGGAGATGTTGTTTTTTTTTTTGTCAGTAAAACATAATGCAATTTAATTCTTTAAAGTTTTACATTTTCCAAAGTTACACAAATCGTTAAAAGAATTGATTGCGATAAAAATTACAATTTAACATGAAAATAAATTTCGCATTTTGAAGCAGAAATTTAGCAGTGTGTTGAAATAAAGTCTAAATATTGAATTTATGTTAACACATACTTTAATTACTGGATAATTCCAAAATAAATTGAATTGAACACAATCATGGTCAACATGAGTTTTTCCTAAGTTTAACCCATATTTAATATATGTTTGGTATAATTAAATTAATAAATTTTCCTAAATTAAATAAGAAATAAGGCAATTATATAATTTGTTGTTCACAAATTTAATTTATTTTCAAAAATATCAATTAATTTTCGTCAGCGATTTTATATTTATTCCTTTTTTTTAATAAAAGTAAAAAGAAAGTTTTTTAATTATAAGAAACAATTTTCCTTTTATCAAAATTAATTTTTGCTTTTTTTTTCCTTTCTCATAATATTTTGAAAAATATTAGCTTTTTCTTTTAAACACTTCAATTATTTCGACGTATATTGAGAAATTGGAATATAAAAAGGAAAAACAAAATATTATTAAAATCTCTTTTGGAAAATATAATTCTATATCTAAAACATTTTTAATGAGAAAGGAAGAGTTTCCTTTGTAATCCAATTTTTAACGAACTAATAGTGTACAAATTTTAACTAATTAAAAATAAAAGATTTATCCCTTTTTTTTGTTTAAAAGAATTTTTTTTTTTAATTCAGAAGTTTGAAATCTTAATTTATATCTTATGATTTTTTTTGTCTTCCTAATTAAAGGTATAAAGTTTTTCCACTTTTCATGCTTAAATAATAAATATTTTACAAACTTTATGAAATACATCAAAAAACATATCGAAAAAAACTTCCTGATGTACTTATAAGCTGACATTTTATTATTTTTTTAATATTCGCAAACTTTATTTTTGTCAAAATTAAGTCATAGTATACAAGAATACTAAATTCATTGACTTGGAAAATTAATTAAATATATGTAACTAATATGTTTCATATATGAAAGGTTGAGTTTTAAAATTTTTAAACGTAAAAATGAAAATATATTTAGAAGTAGTTTATTGGAGTTAGTGAGTTATCTCAAACGTAAAAAAAACTCAGACGAATAATTATACGCTCGGGATAATCTTTCAGATATTTTAATATCAAAAACATATCTTCTTTTAAATTCAAAAATAACCTTAATTATTAGAAAACATTTAATTTATAGAAAGTTCGTAGATTCACGTTTATTGTATTTTTTTTTTTTTGTTATTTAACATTCATTTTTAATTATAAAACTCTGAAGGAGTGCAAATTTTATGCATCAGTGTAGTAATTTCCATTGTGTGAATCTGATGGATTCTTTGAAATTTTAAAAGGAAAAAATAATGCACTTAGTAAATTAAAAGCATACACTCTGCGTTAGATTTTGATACAAAAATTCCATTCATTTAAAAAAAAAAAAATGATATCAATCAAATTTTAAGGAAACGAATCTTAGTTTTTACTTTTATTTTTTTTTTTGCTTAAGAACTTTAAAATTCATATGAAAACTTAATTCAAATGTCATAATTTGTAATTTTTTGTTTAAATTTGGACGAAATCATATGTTTGTTTTATGTAGCTATTAAATGTTTAAATTATTTAAAATGTTAAAATTATTGAATATTTTAAATTCTAATATTTTACTTATAAATACAAATTTGTGTTCTAAAAAAAAATATTCTCTCAGTTTTAATGTTAAAATTTCACCGGCTTAATATGCATCTCTGCTCGATATTGACTCTACATCCTCAAGGCTAAATATAAATTTAAAACGTCTAATCGGCTTTCTAATTAATTTAATAACCCTGTGTGATAAAATTCTCCTAAAATGTTTAACTTATGGAGGTAAAAAATAAGTTCCACTCCATTCCATACATAATTTTCAAACAAATAATCTGAAAATTAAATTTTTTTCTAAAGTTTTATAATTTATAATGAAATCATTTTCTAATTCAAAACAATTTATGTGTAAAAAAAAAAAAAATTTATCATTAATCAAATTTGTCATCTTTATCAAAATTATTTTGTTATTTCTTCATCTTCTATATATATTGTAATATATACCTTAATTATATATTACAGAACTATACACAAAAATCAGTGGTTGGTCAAACTTAAAATATAATTATCCCACAAAAAAAAAATAAAAAATCCCTAATTTTATTTTAATAAAATTTATTATTATTATTTTTTTTTCTTCCTTTTTTTTTACAAAAAGGAAGAAAAAATTGCCAATCATTGCAAACAAAAGTACCTACAAAAAAAATAAAAATAAAATTAATAAGAAAATATATATTTTTTTCTTTTATTGATATGGAACAAATTAATTTTCAAAAATCTCAATACTCTCAAAAAAAAAAAAAAAAGAACGAAAATATAATATAGGTACAGAGCTTAATGGCTATTATTTAAATGTGAATGATAGTAAAAAAAAAAAGAAAAAGAAAACCAATTTTTTCTTTTTTTTATTCTATTTTCGCTTCTTCATTATGCCTGCCATGTGTCACACAAGAACCCTACTTATTTCAATTTCTCCGTCATTTCCAGTAAAGCCCCAATTAATTTATTATGCAAAATAAATTTTGATTAGATTTTTTAAGTATGTATATATTATAAAAAAAATAGAAAAAATACTGAAAGGACATTATCCAAAATGAAATATTAATAATAATGAAATAAAGTACCGAATACTTATTTTTAAAATATACTTCAGAAAATTAAAAATAAAAAATAAAAAAACTTTGAAGACAGAACAGTTGACTACGTCAACTACAACAGTACTCAACATTATATTTTACATTTTTAATAATACATCTAATTATCTATTTGTTTTTGGTTTTAGTTTTATAATGGTATTTTAAGATATTTCAAACTTTCAAACAGTACACAGTATAATGTGTACTTCAATAGTTCAAATAGAACTAGTGAATGACGTTATCAAACATTGCTATTTGATATAGCAAGGAAAAATGGCTAATAGGGTTACTTTTTAATATATCTGTTCATATCACCAATATTTGTGATAAAAAGTTCGAGAAACTCAAATTGTAGAAAAAAATATTTTTTGTTATTTATTGCCGCTAGAAAAAACAATAAAATTTTTGCTACAATTCATTTGCTATATATTTTTGGACAAGTTATTATGTATTTTATAATAAATGCAAGATTTTGAGCACATACACATACTACAAGAAAATGTTGCATTATTAGTTATAATTTAATATAGTTGGTTCAAATAGTTAATTTTCCAACTAGTTTTTTTTCAGTGTCTATTAACATATTTTGTTGTATCTGTTTTATATATATATATAAAAACAGCAAGTACATCTTTTTTCGCCATTTAATTATGTTTCCAAGGAATTAAATAATTTTCAATATTTTTTTTTTTTAATAATATGATGTTTCCTTTTTATCAATAAAGAGTTAGTCGGGCATTAAGAAAAGTTTCAGAAGATTAAAAAAAAACGTGGAAATTAAATTTAAAAAGAATTAATTCTTTTTCGAGTAAATTTATCTTAAAACTTTCTACTGAAGCGAAACATGATATAAAAATTAAAATCTTGATTGACTTAATGACCTTTGCAACTAAAGGCTTTAAAATATAGAAAAAATATCTTAGATATTTGGAGAAAATAAAATTATGTACAATTTGAGTGGAATTATTAGCATTTTCAATTTTCATAAATAAATATTTCAATTTGTAATAAATTTAAATACACAAAAAATAAGGGTTTAGTCTATACTCAAAAATATGCCCCTGTTTAAGAGAAAACAATATTTTTTTTTTTTTTAAATATCCTTAACTTAATAGCTTACTTCAAAATCATGAACAAGTACATAATATCTCAAAAATATCTCAAATAAATGAAATCAAAAAAAAAAAATAATAGGTATTAGCAATTCAAAAGATCGTGATGATGAAATAAATAAAAAAATATAAAAAAAATTTTTTATCGGAAATTACAAAAAAAAAATATATATATATATTATATACTCCGATATTTTTTTCCTTAAGGGTCCTTTTTTAAAAAATTAAAAGTGTTCTTTTCATAAGAGATGAATATTGAAAGTTTTCTTTCCGGCTATTTTTATTTTTTTTATTCAATAAAAAATAAGTGAAAGTCTAAGATATTTTATTTTTGATTTTTTTTTTTCTATTTTTATATAATAAAATGTTTTGAAACCTCTTATTTTATGTTTTGAAACCTCTTATTTTATGAGAATTTCTGTTCATTTCACAAAAATAAGTAAATATGCAGGGAAAAAAATTAAAGAATGCAAATCAAAACGATTTTATCATTGGAAAAATATACCAAGCTATGTTTGAATGTTGAGCATTTATCTATTAAATATATAAAAAAAATATATTAGTACAAATTGTTTTGTATAATTTCGTGTGAATCAATTTTTTATTTAATATCTGAAAAGCGATGAAATTTCATTCTGATTGCATGTACAGATAAATTCTCGCGGTAATAGTACCAATATTTAAAATATAAAAAAAAATTTCATTCAATTTATGAAAACAAAAAAAAAAGTCGAAATATAAAATGAATTAGAGAAAAAAAATTGGTTGAGAATAGTTCCATATGCTTCACAAAAAGTTCGCAATAACTCTTATAGGCTACAGAAAATTTTCCTCTCTTGAAATTTAAATTTCCTTATTTGAATGTTCGTATATTTAACAGTGAGTGCCAAAAACAAAATATATTTTAATTATCGAAGAATATTAAAAACCATACAGATTTTGATAAATTTATCTATTTTAAAATGAAAAAAATCTGAATTATATTAAATTATTATTATTTTGCTATGTATGTGGATTGGAGCTAGAAGATAAAGAAGATAGCATAAATATACCCACCCTCTCGCACTGTAAAACAGATAGCAGCCACAGCCGTAATTTCTGTATATCTCGAATCAGATAATTAGCTCTTTATCATAGCATAACGAAAAATAGTTCGTTATTTTACTTTTTAATATCTTTGTTGTTATACGAAAAATTTTATTAAAACCTGTAATTCTGAAGTAGCAATTTTTGCTAAAATTAATTTCCATATTGAACCATTTATTATATCTTCGTCACCTACTAGTTCGATACGCAGCAAATAATATATGTTTATAGAAAATATAGCTGCCACCAGCTATCTATATTTTCAGTGTATTAACAAACTGATTGAAACAAGTATTTTTTTCTGCTTTCTTGGTTAAACATAACTAAATTCAGTTAATTAAATTACCTTTTAGCTATTTTATTTTCCAATTGGTTTATTTTTGAAATAAAATGAGTTTTAAAACAATATAATTTTTTATGCTAATTAAACCATCCAATATTGAAAAATAATGTGATTCATATAAATTAACTTGCATTGAAATAAATGTTAAAAATATATATAATATATATATATTTTTCCCAAAATGTTACCACTCTTTAAGCGTTTTATATATTTTCTCTTTAAATCTCTATTCAAAATATTTTCAGCTTTTTTGATTTTGAATATGGTTTTTTAATAAAATATTAGGATATACGGAAACAGAAAACTTTTAATTCAATTATTTAAACTCTTTCAATGTAATTAACTAAAATTTTTATTTTTATTATTTCAGCTAAGAGCCGTCTTGGTAGTCCATCCATATCAAATGAAAAACGTCAAGCACTCTTGGACTCAGATCCAGCTACCAGTGGAGAGTCCAAATTGAAACCACGATCAAGGTATAAATATTGTAATTTAAGTGATACTGTTACAAAATTTTAACTTTTGCATATTAATTTATAAATTGATGTCACATTTCTATGTATTATAACATTCATCTAATTCTTTTGTTATTAGTCCTCTTGAATATCGTAATCATATGTGCGTCATTTTAAGTTTATTTTGGTTATAAATATTGAAAAATAATAAAAAAACAATATATATACCAAAATCCATGCCCTACTTTACATGTTAAAACTTATTCCTTTACACATATAATCGTATAATATATTCATATTAGATTTAACGATATAATTTTTAATTAATATGAAAATCTAATTTCAATTCGAAAATTCGTTGTACCATAAATTTTTCTTATGAATAAAACTATTGTTTTCATTTTAATTAAAAAAAAAATAAATAACATTTTACATTTTTTATGTTACACACAGGTCACTTATCAGAAGATCCTCACGAAAAACTAAACAGCAAATAAATAATGCTGCTGATGACTGTAGTGTGCAATAGAGAGAATTATTATTAACTTGGATAAAAAAAAAAAAACCTATATACAAAAAAAAATTAATATTAAGTTATTGATTGAACTACATGTTTTTTATTACCGCGTAAGCTTTTATTGTTGAATAAATGAGACATTTATTATTATTTAATAAAAATACATAATAAAAATAAAATTCCTGAAATAAAAAAAATTTAAATTTGATACAGAAAAATGGAAATTCCCATATTGGAAAGTGAATAAATCTCAATAAGTTGTTAAAATTTAAGTCAGTTGTGACTAGGATTGCCACATGTTGAGACGCTGAAAATACGATATAGAACAATAAAAAAAATGTGAAGGATAAAAAAATTCGGTATATTTTTAAATTTGTATTTAGACAGTATTTACATTGATCTTGAGAGTCATTAACTTTTTGGAGCCATTTATTCTCTTGTCAGCAGCTTTCGTTAAAATAACATTTCCTTTTTTTTAGTTGTAATGTTAATTTTACCAGTAAAATTTTTACAATGAATTCTTTTAAATTTTTAATTAAGTTGAAAAATATATACAATTTTATTTGAATTTCTATTCTTTATTTAATAAATAGAAATAAATGCAAAGATGCTCAATATTTTTCAGTATTTTAGTATAGATGATTTTGAATTTCTGTAATCTCTGTAAAAAAAAAAAAGTTTTAAAATTTAAAGCAGGACAAAGGACAAAAATCGTAAATGTAGGACTGTCCTACAGGACGCATGGCAATCCTAGTTGTGACACCTATATATAATATTATATTTATTATTTCTCCTCTGCGAATAAGATTGGGACCAAAAATAAAATTGTCATCATCATTTTATTTAAAAAAACAATTTTTTTTTTTTAGTTACAAGATTCTAAAGAACGCTTTCAAATTATACGCGGTTGAAGAGGCAGTTAATTCTATGACAGGTTTAACTAAAGCCATGTTTATATTGAATAAAACAATTTGGGAAGAATTGGTTCTTTTGAAACGCGTTATATATAGTTTTATTTATCTTTTCATGTTAGTTTCCAATTTAATTAATGGACGTTAATTGATTGCTTTCCCTTTGTTTATTAAAAAAAAAAAACAGATGCCCTACTTATACACATTAATTAATTATTATTAACGCGAAAACATGAAACAGTTTATATTGATTATCTTTATAAATATCAATTTTAATATGAAACTGGGTCTTTAGTAAAAAAATGAAAGCATTACCAACGATAATATATTTTTAGCCAGAAATACTGAACTGCACAATATATATAGATTTTGGTCAAAAATGAAAGTACCTATATATTAACTTTGAATTTATTTCAATGTAAAAATTTTATTCATTTCCCCATTTTTTATATTTTTTTGAAAGCAATAATTTTTTATATTTTACAATTTCCTTTTGAGATTTATTACTTAATATTTTTATGAAGGCGCTGTCGTTTAAAATTATTGAAATTTATGAAAGTCTATATCAAAATAAAAGCTAAAAGTTTCTTCTTATTTTTTTTTTTTAAAGACATAATATTTAAAAAAAATATATATAAATTATATGAATAGTCCATTTATATTCATGAAAAATAAAAAATAAAATTTATATAAATATGGGTATATAAATAAATAAAAATGATGAAATTGAAAATTGAATTTAAAGTAAACATAAGAAAATCTAAATAAATATCCCTTAAAGTTATTTATTTTTAATATATTTTATCAAAAAAAAAAAAATGTAAAAAATAAAAATCTTTACTATTTAACGTATCATAAAAAAGAATTTAAATATTTATACATTATTCTATAAAACTATTTTAAGATTAATGATTTAATAAACCTTTTGGTAATTAAGGCTTGAAATTTAATTGAAACTTTTTTTTCGACAAAACTCAATTTGTGTAAAATGGAAAAGTTGCGTTCAACAAAATATCAGCAATCATTAATATAGAATTATAAGACTCTAGACAGAGTACTAAAAGTGAATGTTTATGAAAAAAAATATATATGTACAAATATAATTTTCATTTTTTTTTTTTCAATAACTTGAATTTGTAATATTGGTATGTGCGATGCGAAATATGAGTTCAAATATATACCATTAGTCAAAAATAAAGCTTTATAAAGAATTAAAAATTTTTAACATCGATTCGAAAAATATTTAAAATTTTTTCTTCCATTTTGATTATTCTATCATAAAAAATTTAATCTATTCAAATCAAAGTAATAGAAATAAACTATGTATAATGCAAAATGTGCTGAAACCTAAAACAATTTAATTTTAATGTACGCACATAATTAAGAATTTGTAATGTTAGCATTATCAGATTTATTCATATACAATATTAGTACATATATAAATATATATATATACTTACATATATACCTATTATTATGTCTGTTCCACAAAATTAAATTAAACATTATATTAATTAATTAGATTTAAAAAAAAAAAAAAAATAAAAATTTTGCTGAATGAAGTTGAAACATCGTTTCACAGTAAAAAATTTCTCAAATTGAGAAGAAATTAAAACAGTGTAAACTAAAATAAAATTTTCTTTTAAAAAGTTTTATATTAAATATATGTAAATGAAAAATCCTATGGAATATTTAATGTTTAATGTATATTTGTTGTTAATAATATAAAAAAATTGTTGTCAAAACGATGTAATAAATTAAGATCAAAATTCATTAATTATGGTCTACCGTGCAGAGAATTTGACGTTATGAGAAAAAAAAAATATATTAAGTATTATGCGTATACACAAGGAAATAATGATTCACAAGGAAATAATGAGGAAAATTGTACTGAAGCTGAAACTAAAATAGGCAATAACTTAAAACGACTGGAAATAAATTTAAACTAAACTGAGGTGTATTAAGTACAGTACACTGAAATAATTTTTCGTTTTTTTTTTTAATAATTTTTAATCCACAATATTGGGCTATAATTATTAATGCAGCAAATGTATTTTTTTATAGAGGCCATAAATAGAAAATAATAAAAAAAATCTTAAATAATATAATTGAGAATAAAGATAAGTTTCGTAAATTTGTCAAAAAATGACGTACATATATATATAAACTTACCTAATTGTTTAAAAATCATATAATATATAAAAAAAAAAACATGTATAATGTTGCTCTTAAAAAACATATGTATGTATGAATTTAATATTAATTGATTTATATGTATTGAAAAGTAAAAGACATTATTATTAAAACAATATCTGTTAGTGTAGGATTATCCAAATAGTGACAATTAATTTCAATCATTTCTACATGTATAAAAAAATTGACTTTAATAATTCGAATTTTTAAAAGACCACTAGTAAGTTGTAACATAAAAATAACTCTGACCGGGACATATCTAGAAGAAGAATATTTTAATGGGCATGTGATCGTTAAGTTGTATTTACGTTAAGTTGTAAATGGTATATTACAGGCATCAATACACATGTAATTATTTAATTAAGTAAATTTTATTTACATTCTCCGTATTAAGTAAATTTTATTTACTTACTTCATTTCGAACTTTTGTTTATTTTTTTCATTGTAAATGTATTGTTTGCAACTACCTCCACATGCACATTAAAGCAGTATACAAAACATATTAATAAAATTTGTTATACAGCTCATTGTGTATATACACAAAAACACATAGACACTTGTCAATATTATATCACTCGAGTATTGACTCGTGTCTATGTGTTTTTGTGTATTTACAACTCGTTGTAATAACAAATTTTCTTAACATGTATTGTAATCTACTATTAAAATTTACATTAATTAACTGATTTTTCTTCTTATTAAATTTAATTTGTATAGAAGATGTAACTGTCACACAAAGAAAGTTACATTATAAAGTTCAAATAATTCACTTTTGCTTTTCTATGTTAATTATATTCAGCTCAGTTAATTAAAATCATGCTCAGCATTATAGAAACCCTGATTAATTTTAAAATAGATATGATCAAAAGTTCTTCAAGTAAAATGAGCCATTTTTTGAAGGCACGATATTTTTTTTTTCTTAATAAATTTTTGTAATTCTATTCCCTTTAAAAACAAAACTAATATTAATCAAACTAAACATATATTTCAAATTTGGTACGTAATATAAGTCGCTTAAATTAAATGTCTTGGTAAAACTTTAAAAACAATTTTGTAGATAGATAATCCAAATAATATAATATCAATTTAAATTTTAAATGGTCATAATATCAATTGAATTAAATGGTGTATAAGTTGTAAGAAATGAAAAATAATTATTTTTCAAATTTTTATTAAAATAATGTAAGTTAAGCCTTAACTTAAACAATAATTGGACACCAATTTTTTAAACTTTGATGCGGTTTCAGTTTTGAACGCATTACATTGATAAATAAATCTTTGAACAATGACTGAAATTTTAAATAGTGCATGAATAAAAAAAATGGTTTATAATGTTCCAGTAATCGAAAATTTATATTATATTCCAGATATAAAGCGTGAAAAACTTACAACGAACAACGAGCATTATTAAGAAAATTAATTTTATATCCATAACTGCATCAAAGTTTATATCGAAAAAAAAAATTAATGATAAAGAATTCAAATATTCAAGTGAACAAGTATTTTAAGTTATATAAGATAAAATAATATTGATATTGTTGAATTTATATTTTAAGCCTATATTACAGAGTAAAAGTCGGCAAACATAATAATACGCGAAATTCTTGTTTTTGAATACAAAGTTTACAGCAGATTTTTGGTTTAATTAAATCCATGTTTATTTCTGATGTACAAAAATAAAGAACGCTTTCGATTTGGATGTAGATAAGTTTATCAGAGAAATTCGTACATGACTTTCTGTTTTTTAATTAAATAATAATTAGGCTTTATGAATCAATTTACTATACTATCAAAATAATAAAAAAAAAATTGAACAAGAATTAAATATTTTGGATCAGTTTGTGCTTGAAAAAAAAAATAAACAGAATTTACTATCACTAGTTAAATATTTAGCGATTAATTAACAATATTAATTTTTTTTTTTTTAAATAATAGTTATATACAAAATTGTAAAAATGATTTTCTATTGGAAAATCTTAAATATTAAAAAAAAAAAACAAAAATTTCATAAACTTTTAAATGTATTTTTCTTAGATTTTACTTAACTTAAATATCTATATTAAAAAAAAATTACAGGAATTGTTGGTTGAAAAAGTTTAAGAACATATTGCTTTCCGTTTCCACACACAATGATAATTTTCAACACTTATATGCTTACGTTAATCGGAAAAGATGATGATAAGATCGTGAGCTCTATAGACCTCCTCAGTGAATGTTTATCAAATCGTACCAGGATGATATAAAAATAAATAAACTAAAAAATCAATGACTGAATACACACTAAGTCAGTCATAAATTAATTGGAATAAAAACTAATTTATACCTATATGTACTTCAAAAATATTAATTTATCCATATTTTATAAAGCAAGAGTATTTTTAATTGCTGATTTCTATTTTGTTTGATTTCCCAAAAAAGAAAATTTAGAATATATACGGAAAAATACTGGAAACTTTTGAACAACCAATCATGTACTTATGTGGAACAAGTTTTTTTTATATATACTTAATTATGTAGAAAATATCAGAAAACTGATAATTCAATAAATTTCTTACAATAAAAGAAAAAATTAAAATTATTATGCTCAAAACTATAATATATAACTATAGAATTTATTAATAATACTAATATAATGGTAAAAACCAATAATAATTATATTTTCTTTGAATTTTAGAGAATAAAAAATTTTCAATTTATTAAACAAAACTAAACAGTTCGAATTCATATTAATTCAGTATCTGTTATAAAAGATTACAATAGAGTGTGCCGCAAAACTGAAAATTACTATTTTCATTCTATAATAGGAAAAAAAAAACACGTAAAACTCATTAATTATTATCAATTCAAAATTCTTTAATATATTATTGGAAAATTAAAATAAAGATTTTATTCTATTTGAAATCTTCAATTAATATGTTCCTTAAAATTTTTATTTTGTTAATATATTAAAATTAAGAAAACTCTATTCAATTTCAACCTCAAATAATTTGATAAATTGATGTTTAGTTACCATTCTCTCTTAAAACTATTATGTATGAATACAAATTTTCAAACAATTACTTACTATTAATTTTGTATATACTTTTTATTTTTAAATTTCTGTGTTTCTGATAGTTTTTTAAGACATCAATAAGTTTGATTGATGGCAATAGCAAAATTTATATAAATATTTTGTTAAATATTGTGTTTATTAATTTATGGAGCTATGAACATTTTTATAAGATTTAGCTCCATCAGCAGTCCGTATTAGTCCTTGTGCTCAAAAAACTTCTAAATCTATAATGTCTGAAAAAATCCTAATTTAGAAGCTTTCAGATTTTTCAATTAATTGTCATTTACATTTGAATGTACAGAACTATTTATTATTTATTATTTATTGTATACTAATTCTCTGATTCACACTAATTAGTAAATCAATATTAAAAAAATATTTTAAATTACTTAAATTTACCACAATTTTTGGTTTCATTATTTTTGTATAATATTTTCATAAAAAATTAAATAGAAAATAATAGAACATTTACTTTTCCATAATAATAATTTATAATCATTTTATAATCTATCATGTTGAACTAATCCTAAAATTAAATGAAAATTCATGTAAATACCGCAGTTATGATTTCAAGTTGTTAATAAATTTATGTTAAAAAAAAACAAGTTATATTAAAATCGATGCAAAGTGAATTGTGATAAAACAATTAGATTTTTATTAAAAATTTTCAAAAAATAAAAAAAAATAAAAAATGCATTATTAATTCATGTAGAATTGTGTATATTTGGAATAAAGAGTTTAATTTATAAAATTATGTATAAATTATGTTTTATTTTCCTTTTCAGCAATAGAATAATAATAATAGTGTATGTTTGTGTTATGCCAGAATCACGAATCTAACGTTTTCGCAATTGTAACATGAAGGAGTGGATTGAAAATGTGACTCCTCTCATATGTCAAATTTTCCTTTCATTATCTTTTCTTATATTCAAGTTTTACTTTTTCGCCAATGTACAAAAAAAAATTCTTCATAATGTTTTACAAAAGTTACGAAACTGCAATTTCCTTATTATGAAATTTTTCAGAAAATCTAATAAGAAAAAGGGTTTAGATTCAGCTTTTAATATGAACATAATGTATTAAATGCTCTAATCAAAGTGCAAGGGTGAAAAGAACAGCCAGATAACCACTAAAGGGACCAGCTGGTCAAATTTTTTATCTTAAGAAACTGCCATCATTAACCTAATAATTTACAATCTTGGTAATAGTGTTGCTTTGAAATTAAATTCAAAGTAAAAGAGGTGCAAATGAAATTTTCAATAACTTTAGAACTTCCTAAATGAATTTTTTCTCCAAGACAGTATTTAATTTTTTTTATATAGATTATGAATCAAACCTTAAGACAAAAGTACTCTGAATTTTCACCCAGCTTCTACAACTGCGGAACCATTAATCGATTACAAAATAAAAGTACAAACAAAATGAGACTTCCGTCTTATTTAAGTCTGATTTTAAATATTTGGACTTCGATATTTTTTATTTCAACAAGGTTTCTAAAATTAATTTCTGAAAGTGATGTTTCCATGAAATATGAAAATTATTTATTTTTTAAAGCTGAGATGCTTGCTTTTTTAAGACGTCATTCGAATAACTAGGGTATTTACCTTTTTTTTTTCATTAACCAATATTTTCGCTTTTGATGTTTTTCTTTAGTATAAAATTACTTTACGAAAAACATTTTTGATTACGGTTGCAGCAATTATGACACGTTTAAAGAAAATTATATTTAAAGAAGAAAAATCAAAATTAAATATCAAAGCCTGACTGTGTAATTTATAAAATCAAATTTCAAAGGAAATAAATAAATAAAAAATTTAGGTTTTCAATGAAAAAAAATTATCGAAAATGGGGAAATGAACATTGAAATAAAGAAATAAATTCCTATAATCAAATCCTATAATATAAGTCTCTAAGTTAACATGCATACACTCTATGCTAATATCAATATACTTTTATCGCAGATTATTAAGTCTACTAAAGTCCTGTACTAATACCCTTTACAAATTTTTACTTAATTGTGTCTTATTCAATAAACCGTCTTTTTTTTTATCTTAATTGCGTCTTTTCCCATACAAAAAAAATCATAATTCCAAAGAGAGACCTAAAAGTATTATATACTTATTCTCTAAGTGTAGTATTTTTGTTATTCTTTGAATAGATATTTTTCGTGGTACCACTGAGTCCGTGAAAAAAATTTAGAAAATTAATAAAAATTTAATAAAAATTTTACAGGGAAAAATTTCAAAAGGTTTTATTTTTTAATTTATCTATTCATTTAGAATTGATTATTTATTTCGTATTATTTTTTTTTCTTTTCACTTCTATTTTTTATAGAACTTGTTTAAAATAAATTTAATAAAAATTACAAAGTTCGTTTTGCTTTGCTGTCAAATTAAGTAGAAAATAAGTTCTTTGACTAGTGTGAACAAGTTTTTCAAAAAACTATATTAAAAGACTCAATAAAGTAGAAGTGTGTTGAAAAAGGGTATCGATTTCAAATATATCTGGCAGAAAATAGATATTTTCCTTATTTAAAATCTTACTCGAATAAATTTAAATAATTTGTATTATTTTACTTTTTATTTGATTAATAAATGATTTTTCAATTAGAATTGAAGAAAACTCAATAATATTTTTGTTTTAAGTAACTAATTTAGTTTTAATATGTAAAAATATTGATTTCTTGGAATTTCCTTCGTTTACTATAAGACCATTTACTATAATACGAAGAACAGATCTCTACAAAACAATTGTGGTCGTTTATGAATAAGCATCAAAATTATATATATCACTAATTGTCAACATAGAGTACTTTAGATTCAAAGTATGCATAACCTACACTGGCCTACAAAAAAAAAATTTTGTATTGGTGCAGCTCTGTTCGCATCTGTAGTCGGTAAAGTAGTTAGTATGAACTACATTGCTGGTACTAGATGTCAGCTGACAGCTCTGGTTTACCTACAATTCTTATTTCAAATTTTTTACGGTTTTATTCAAAATCAGTCCATTTTATAACTACTTTTATGACATTAATCGTATAAATTTATAATGGCAAGTAAGTCAAGAAGTTGTATTAACGATCCTGATATGTTTTGTTACGTATGCGGTGAGTATATAATGAAAGATCAACGGAAACCGATTAATGAGACGGTAATTCGCTTGTATTCTGTATATTTTGGTATTGAAACTGGCAATCAAGATAATGAGCTGATATGAAAAATGTGACTAGTTTTCTTGTATCAGCTCACAAAATATACCCAAAATCAGGTCTAAAATCTTAGGCACCAAAATGAGTGTAGGCCAGTGCTATGAATCATATTACAACAGTATGGCAATAATAATGAATAATTCAAATAAAATGCGGACACGATTTCCAGAAAACAAAATATATGTAAAATATATCTTAAAAATACTATAGTTAAATTTGGACAAAGGACAAAAAATTCTGAAAAATTTATTTGCTTTGACCATGTCAATTTAAAAACACTAAAAGCTTTCATTTTTGTAGATTTTTTTTTTTTACTCAATTTTCAATTCTTGGAACTTCAAATAAGAAAATTATTTACATCAAAAGCAAAATGTTTTAATATACCTACAACGACATACATATATTGTTTTGCTAAATAATAATATTTTTTTTTTTACAACAGCTTCAAGAAATTATGTTTTTGATGCTAACAAAATATTTTGATGTGCGACTGTTTATTTTTTGAAAATAAAATTAAACATAAAAAAAAGAAACAGCATTTGGTGGGATTATGTGAAGAAAGAGAATTGAATGGAGCATATTTATGACGAGAAAAATAATAATGACATAGAACTTTGGTCGTTAAAATACAAACATTTTTTATTAAATGAAAATTTTCAATTTTTTATCTATTTTATGCTAAAACTATATATTATGTTTCACATCTTTTTTTGATTTTATGAATGGTAATATCATTGTCATATAAAACATTTTAATTTCATTCTATCAGTTGTATACACATTCTCATTCGAGTTTTAGAAATAGAAATTCCTTAAGGGAATAATTTATATAGAAAGTATTCAATTTTCATAGGAAACTTTTTTATTTGGAATCCTGCTTATTCTTTACATTAATCAATAATGAATGTAAAATGTTGTGCAAGAAGATAGGAAGCAAATCAATCCTAGTAGAAAAACGATTAAAAGTCAAAAAATTATTGTTGTCTCATAATTAATTTCAAAATTCCTTCACTATAGAATTTTCTAAATACTTTCTGACGAGCATGACAATAAAACTGTATCAAAAGTATAACTATATAAAATCCTCTTGACATATACAGTAAAAAGTAGATTTTTCAATCATTCATAATCTATTATTATTTTTTTTGCAATATCAATGTTAATTAGAAATATTCATTATAATTAAATAACAGAATTTGTTTTCGAGAAAAGCAAATGCTTTTCAATTACTATATTATATTATTAAACAAAATAAGCAATTTTAAGAATATCTTTCGTTTGTCTCTAAAATACTTATTTTAACTTTAAAAACCTGAATATTTAAACTTTAAAAAGACTTAAGTTTGTCCTGCATATTCTGTACATATCTATAAAATAAATATATACAGTTGTATAAATATTATGTGAATAATATTTTATTATATTTTAAATTTTCTTTATTCAAAATTCTCTTTAAGTATATCAAAATGTCAACTAAGAGTTTTTTAGGTCATATATTTAGAAGAACTTTTATTACAAGAATATTCAATAATATTGATAAAAGAAAGAACTAATTTTATTGCCAAGTCAAATAAATAACATTTTTTATGTTTTCAAAATGATATACAAAAATAAAACCAGAGCTTAACCTCTTGGCACAATATGTTTTTTTTTTTAATGTAGGTACATAAATAAATAATTCGCTTGATTTTTATTTCGTTGAATTATTATTTTTCAACAAACACCGTACAACTGAATAACTGGTACTCGTAATTAATAATTAGCAAAAGGAAATTATATTCACCAAGTTCAACTATTACTTCAATATTATTTTGTAAAAAAAAAATATTTATATAAATGTAAAAGTGCATTATGTAAGTGAAATAAAAATTAAATAATTTTTGTTAATTTGTTCTTTAATCTATTCATCTATTCTACACTATACTTTTACTCTACTCATTTAATAATTGACGAGCTGGAGTTCTGATTATAAGACATAAGACCATGGTTATTTTATTATAAATATTTTTTTTTTTCTTATTCCTCGCGTGAACATAGGATGTTAACTTGTTCTCTCCATTAGATTCTATCTTGTGCTAACCTGTGAATTTTATTAGGGTTGTTTACTTGTATAGTTAGATATATTATGTATAGCTAAAAAAAACTATCGGTTAAATATAAGGTTTACGAAACTTTAAAATTAATAAAATTCTCTTTAGTTTAACCCAGAAAACAAAAAAGTATTTAATAATAAATCAAAGATTTTAAGCACGTATACTTTCAGAAAATATTGCAGTTTTAGTTATAATTTTTTAGCTGGTTTTTATAGCTAATTTTCCAACAAGTTTTTTTTTTTTATTGTAAACTATACCAATCTTGTTTACAAATATAATAAATTGAATAAATTTTTCCTATGATTTACCTTTACTTTATTTTAATTTGGAAAATAGTAGGTATTCTTATAACTAGGCAAAAAAACGATTGCAAAAAAAACTTCAGTCATATTTACTAAGTGTTAACAATTTTGTAAGTTTCAAATTTCCAATGATGACAAAACAAAAAACATAATTAAAATTTTCTTTTTCGTACTACTCTTATCTATAAAAAAAAAAGAATACAAACCGAACTATACATTTCAAAGAGAAATTTTTAATTTTAATTACATTTTTATTTTTTTTTTATTTTTTATTACTTTGAAATGTACTACAAAGTTGCATTGTAATTAAATTTTAATCATAATAATGTTCATCGAAGAAGTTAACCCCGCAAACAAAAAACTATATTAAAAAGCAAACAAAAATATAAAAAAAAAATATTAACACTTGTTTTGCTTGTTCCGTTCATATGATAAAAGTAACATCCTTTCTTCTTTATAATGTCTTTTCTGTTCTACATGCCTATATATTTTTTCTAAAGTAAAGAGGACTTTCAATATTATACACAACGGTGATGACATTAATTTGTTTTGGGTCAATTGATGTTAATTTTATAAGAACAAAAAAATTGTTCTTACTCATTTCTTGTATGATTTTTTTTCCAGTAATGCTATGTAGAGTAAAAAAAAAAATTTCCCGGTTTTCCTGTTTAATCTTTTATTTTCATTTTCACTTACTTTTATCTCTGCTCTTGTATTTACTGATTGTAATTTTTTATGTATACAAATTTATGTAAATAATTTATATAAGACAACTATTTTTTTTTGCGTTAAATGAAACTAAATACTTTATTAGTCCATATTTTATAGAAAACGATTAAAAAAAGTTTCCATTAATAATGTTGATGAAAAAAGTTATTAAATTGGTTGGGTTTTCCTTGTTTTCTGAAAACTAATAACATCGATTACTTTATCTGATTTTTTTTTTCTTTTGAAAAAAATATCAATTTCTGACGACTGAAGAAGGTATATACATAGATTAATTGTGCGAAAAACTGATAAAATTCTATTCCTTTTTATTATTTTGAATATCTTTTTTATTTATGTTTTCATGCTGTGTATATAAAAAAGAAAATGTTCAAGTTTTTTATTACACGATTTTATTTATAGTTCAGAAGTTTTGTTTGTGTATTTGATCTTGTTTTCAATGAACAAGCTGTATAGTGGTGGATTATTTTTAAAGTAGTAAATGAAATATTTTACTTCAAGTTTATAAAAGCTTATATAAAATTCTGAAGAACAAAAATTTTTATATCTTAAAATCTTACATTACAAAATAATCAAAATATACGCAGGGGTATGTTTATTTACGTATTTGCCATAAAATGAATTCTAACAAATATTCAATGCTTGGTTTAAGTAAGATTTTAAATTTATAAATATTTTAAGTTTTTCGAGAAAAGGGGGCTATAATAATAAGAGAAAAAATAAAAAAAAAGGAATAGTTAGTAAAAAAATGTTCTAATACTTCTTCAGGCGTCAACTAAGACATTTCATTAAAATTCTAAATGAATCTTTACAAAAATGTACTTAATTTAACACATTCAGCATCCAAAGAACCTATCGGCTTTAGATGGCATACGAATATATACATAATATCTTACATTACTTCGTCAAGGTCGTTTTACATGATCAAATAATGTGTGAGGCTCATCCACATAAGCTCACAGGGGAAGTTCAACTTCTTTAGTACATATTTATATTAAAACAAGTAAATATTTACCTAGTAAATACTCTCTAGTACATTACATATTAAAACAAGTACATATTTACCTAGTAAATACTCTCTAGAATAGCAATGAAATATAGTAGGTAATTTCTTTATTTTTAATCATTGATTATTTTGTATACACCATGATAGATATGAGTTATACCGCGTAGACAACACTTACGAACGCGTTAAACATCAATAAAAGTGATCTAGCTTACAATTGAATTTAAATTGGGTTTAAATGTCAATTGTTGATCACATGCAATGCCGAGATTCTTAACTTCATGGACTCTAAGAATTAGAACGTTGTTTCATTTATATACCAAAATAAGTAAAATAGTTCATACAATGCCGAGATTCTTAACTTCATGGACTCTAAGAATTAGAACGTTGTTTCATTTATATACCAAAATAAGTAAAATAGTTCAAGGTTAATATAATTAAAATGAAAATAAAATGAAAGTTCAATAATAGGATTTATTGGAAAACTAATTATATGAAATATATTAATTAAAATTTTTTTTTACCTGGAGGTGTTTTCTTATACTAACTCTTGTCAAAAAATTCTTAGCCCATGCACGAGATAAGATAAGCTTCTTTAATAGCAAGCCACAGTTTTTATCTTGACTAATAATAAATGCATTCAATTTACAATGAAATCAATCGATATCTTGCATAATTAGCAAAAACAATTATATGAAATTGTTACTTTTAAATTATACTTACACCTATGTAATAAAATGTTTTTAGGTGAATAATAAAAAAAAACATATTCAAATAATGCTAGACCGAAAGTTTTCAAATCCTAATATGTACGTACCTAAGTGCTTAATTGAATAGAAAAAATCCAATAAATTGTTGCTAATTATTCTTAAGTTAAGAATGATTTTTTATGTAATCTCTTTTGTATAAACATAAAGTACTCCTTGAAAGATTGAACTCAACAGGTTATTATTTTTTTTTTTAAGTGTTTCTATCTCACAATATGATCTAAAATGTAAGCATTAAAAATTAAATATTTCAATTAATTTTTTTGCATACTTACATCTGTACATGATTCCCAGGTATAATCATATCTTAAATATACCCAAAAGTATAAATGTGTTATCAAAATTAAATACATACATAAATGTACATGTCAGTATATACCATGTTCTCTCGTGTGCAAGAAATTTCAATAAACAAAATGTAAAAAAAAACCTTAAAAATAGAAATTTAGATTTTAAAATCTTAATTTTATTTAAAAATATGTAAAATTTTACAAAAACAAAAAAATCTGATGCTTCAAAAAGATAAAAGTTAACATATGGTTTTTTATGGTTACCATTGGTTTCAATATAGTTTTCAAAAATCTCTGTATACATTGTCTCCTCTTTTTTAATAATAAGGGTAAAATATCTTAAATAAATTTATGTAATTTTTTTTTTATCTAAAATAAAATATAAATTGAGTTTCTCTACTGCTCTTATCGGCGGCGGCATAACATTTAAAGCTACTTTAAATTACAAAAAAAAAGTTTGCCAATTTGGATTTTGATTATACCTACACATGCGAATTATATGAAAAAAACGTCTGAGGAAAAACTTGGTATTTTACTGTGAAAAATAAGGTACTTTACATAATATTCTACAAATTAGTTTTTATTTAGAACATACTTAATATCTAATTCTTAAGTACAAAAAAAAAACTAAGAAACATACAATCAAAAACCAATGTATTATGGAAGGTATTACAACACACCACGAAAAATTATTAATTTTAGATTATATTTTTAGATAAAGGCTTCAAATTTAAACCCACAATTTAATAAAATTTGTTTCTATGAACTTAAGCGGTTGCTCCTTAAGTTGTTGATTTCAAGAAATTAAATTATTTTGAAAAGAAAAGTATGTTAAGAATATTCAGCAAACAAAGATGACTAAAATTGATCATATAATACTTCTATATTAGAACAATTTTTTTTATAAAAATGAAATAATCAATTTTATTATATTAAACTTCATTATTATTGAAGCTAATTAAATAGTTACTTTTCAAATAAAATTTACTATGAAGCAAAAAGTATGTTATAATTTAATTCTAACACTGTTTCTTTTAATTTTTTTTACACATAGCATAAAATCTTTTTTCTAGCTCCAATGAACAGTGAAATTGCACAAGATTTTAAATCCTATTATTTTAATATTGGTATTTAAAGACAGAAAATAACACTATGTCACAATGTCCAATTTTCTGAGTAGGTAATCCACTTAAAGTTATATCCTTTTTATCTTTGGTTTTAAGCTAAAGTTATATATGCAAGATATCGATATACAATTTCATTCTTTAAACAGTTTAAGTAGTTTTCTGCAGATAAATTTTCATTTTTAATAATAGTTCAATGGCCACTTTATTGCAAAATATATAGTTATAAAACATACATTGGTTATACAATATAGTATTTAATAATAAATTTTCCAAAAATAAATAATGTTTTATACATAAGAAGATATTTAATAAAATTTTAACATATTTAATAATGTACAATCATGTTTGGATTTTTTTTTTTGTAGTTTTAAAGATATTCAGATTAGTAAAATAATTTTGATAGCTACTTAAATGTTTTGCCTGGATTTTAAAAAAAAAAAAAAAAAGATATAAAATATTATTTGGCGGAACGAAATCAATTATTAAACTTTTTTGTTATGTTTTATGATTTTTATTTAAATCTATCTAAAGGAGAAGAAAAGTTTATTAAAATAAGTTTTTAATAAATTTAAAATGACATTTTAGAAAATTTTTGATATTTTAAAGAAAATTTCTAATTTCGTGAAACTATTTAAGTTTCATATTTGTATAACATATTCATGCTTGGTAAGCCAATTTTACTGCATTATCTTATGTTAAAAGGGTGTAACTGCAGTGTTCTCTTTTTCAGTTTAAACACTTTTTCATTGCGAATCTATTTTTGCTTTTATAATATTTTATTTAGTTTGAATCCTTCGGTTCAAAGGCACAGGTTCACTGCGGTGGAGCTTTATTACATTAATTAATGATAATTATAGAAAAAAGGCATAAGTTGGTTTTGGTTGTTACCTGTACCTATCTATCTAGCCTTTCATAAAAAACTTTTTTTTTTAGCATCAGACATCAACCATAAAATATTAAAATATGTTTCAATTAAAAAAGGAAGCGAAAGCTTTTATTTTTGAATTGATAAATCATAAACATATTATTGTTATTTTATAATTTTCATTATGCACTTCAGGGCTTCAATTAGGTCAAATTATTATTAGTGTAGCTGCATTAATAATTTGTGTTCTATTTTATTTAATATTTTTGAACAAAATATAATTTTTGAAATAATTTTAAAATTATGTATACCTATAAAATACAAAATATAATCCTACTAGGTATTAGCGGAAAAAAATTAACTTTATTATCTCTAAACTCTTCTCTGAGTATGTATAATAAAAAATCTCATTTTATAAAACTATCACTCAGGCGATGGGATTTACTATCTCTAATTTTGTTTTAAAAATTTTGTTATAAAATAATGAGAACATTTTTAGATAATCTGTTTCCAAGTTTTTTAACAACGCTATTCGTATTTTTTTTATTTTAGAATAGAAAATTTTGATTAATAATTGAGAAAAAATATTTTTAAGTTTACTAATTATATACTCTCAAGGCAAAGTAAAAAATTTTGAATTAATTTTATTGGACATCCTAAAACCATAAAAATCAAATCTAATTATTAAAAATCAAATATAGAATTATTTAGAAATTCTTTCATCTAAACTCTTTAAAATAGTTAACAAAACAAAATATACATCTTCCATTATTTTTCACTTAATTAATATTAGCTCAGGAAGAGAGAAATTGCATAGATTCGGATATTCTTGATTTTAGTTCAAGTTATTTAATATTATGATGATAAAAATTCTTACACGTTACAGGAGCATAATCTTTATAGCGACTTTTTTATAGTTGTATAAAATATACTTTCAGATTTTTTTTTTAAGATTTATTTAACTTTATCATGAAACCATAAACCAAATATTTATGAAGATAGGCGAGACAGCATAAAAATAAATTAAATTAAATAAATATTTAATAATAGTTTTTGTTTAGTAGAACATGGATAACCTCCTTCACGTATGTGTTTCCGAAAAGGTAAGATATTACGTCAATTACATTTACATTTGTTACATTTGTATTTGTATCTAATTTTGAACTCTCATTATTTTTATACATACTTCTTAATTGTTCACATTCTTGAAACACATGGAATCAAATCCAGAGAATTCTCAGATAAGCTAGCTAGTAAACAGGATAAGTTCCATAAGTCCTAATTTTCCGGTGATCAGAACTAAACTTACTCTGAATACACTATAATATCTATCAATTACTCAATAACCTTATGGATCGATAAAAACAACATTACTACATTTTTTGTTTCCTTTAATTTTTTTTTTCTTAATATCACCACAAACTCTAACATTAAATATAGAATAGAACTGAAAATTTTACATTAATACTAGCCCGAGGAGAATCCATGACCGAAATCATCAGCGCAATAGAATAATGACAATCTAGTTACATAAAGATGACAGAATCTAACAAGAATAAAAACTAATAAATAATATTGAATTTCTTAATTTCTTTTAACTAATCAAAACTGCAAATAAATTAGAATTGAAAAAATAAATTCTAATTAACAAATCGACGTTAAAAGAAAAACAAAAAAAAAAGCACTACATTTTAAAAGCCACCACAAAAGCTTAGCCGTAAATTTAACTTAGCTACAAAATTAATTCAGCTAAAAAATTATTCAGCAATAAAATCACCACAGAAACAGCTGTTTACCACCAGCAGCAGCAGCAACCACAAAACTGTCAATCTTTATTATTTTTTATCTCTTTTTAACTTTTTAAATTGGTGTATATTTTAAAATTACTTTTATTATTTTTTTGCTCCCTCACTCTTTTGTTCTTCCTTTTCAATTTCAATTAAGTAAATTTCTCCAGGGTCCAGCAGCAGCTGTGTTGGTGTTTTTTGTTGTTGTTTGACGACGACGATATTTTTTTTAGATACTCTTAAAATCGCAATTTCTAATCGAATGAAAATAAACGTCAAATTAATTGAAGGAAGGAGGTCGATTAAACAAATTCTATACAAACTTTTTATTATTTTTTTTTTTAATTAAAAAAATAAAATAAATTTATTGTGTTAATTAAAAAAAAAGGAAAAAAAAAGTCTATTTTAATTCAAATTTTATAAAACAAAAAAAAACTTTAATTTGTTAAGTTAATTAAAAAAGAAAATTGTGCAAAAGAAGAAAAAAATATCTAATTTTTTTTTTTTTTTTCTAAAACGCAAAAACAATTTTTTGAAAAACTTTGCCGGAATAATTATTATTATTTTGGTATTTTAATTTAATTAAAATTAAAATTGTAATTGTAAATAAAGTGAGTTATTTAATTTAAGCATTTTTTTTTTAATTTTATTCAATTTTCCAATTTTCCAAATTTTTTTTTGAAAAATATACACAAAAATTAAAATGCCGGCCACAACAAAATAAAATTCTAATCTCTTACGTGTAAAATTACAAAAAAAAAAATTAAAATATAAAAAGAGTCAAATAATGTCAATTTATTTATTTTTTAAAATCGAACTTTATTTTTATTAAGTAATTTCTTCCTCTTCCGAGACTACAAGGTAACCTTGGGCAAAAAAAAAAAAAAATTTACTTTGCTTATCGAGTTATTTTTTTTTTTTTTTTGTTATTTTTATCTCGTTTCTTATTTTTATTTCGAATTACCCAATCATCCCATCAAGTGGTGTGGTGACCCAATTTTAAAGTTAGATATTTTGTAATTTTTCTAAAAATTGATACTACTAAAGATTCTTGAAAAACAAAACTAGAATGACACCATGTTGTAATATCGACTATTTAAACATTGAGGCGGAGATTCGTGTGCTTTTGTGACTTCTGCTAAAGCTAGTGAGTTCTGACTCCGACCTAACTAGATAGGTGCCTGCCTATTGTGACTATTTAAATCTTGTTTTCGCTATAAGTGTCAGATTGTTTGACACCATTTTCATAGTCTTTCCAGTTGGTACGGTAGGTAGAAAAGTATTAACACCTAAATACCTACCTAACTATCGATAAGAACATTTTTCTATAACTTTGATGATCACTTAAATTTGCATTTCAATTGAAGGGGTTCAATAAAAAAAATTTGTGATAAAATTTATTGAATTTATGATGCAATTTAAAGGATGGACACGTCAGTATTATGATTGCTCTGAATATAAATGAATTGAAAATATCTCAATAATCTAACTAAAGACCACTTTAATTAATCTTCAGTAGTAAATGTAAGTAGCTAACTGTTTAATCTACTTGATTGGAACAAGTAGGCCCCAACTAAATTTATTCAGCTCCCAGCCTATAACTATGGCATTTAAAATCTTAATAAGTATTTTTGAATTTGATAATATAGGTATAAGTAACTAAACCTTATCCTAGTATTAAACAGAGTTAGACATTTTTATTAAGTAATTACAAGTATTTTGATTTTTAAATGTTTCCTATCTCTTTATCAATCACAGGTCTCAGATAAGAGAAATTGCATAATTTTATTGGTTTAAAAATTACTTTATTTTTCTATTTTTGTAACACATTATACTTGATGATGATATTGTTTCAAAAACAAAACAAATAAATTTTCTTTATTGCGCTTTATTTTAATTTGCCAATTACTTAATCAATGAATAACTAAATAATTTTTTTTTTAGTTAGGTACCTATTTATTTATTATCAGGTTTATTAAGTAAGTAAGTATCTCAGTATTTTTAGTTTTCTTTCATGTTCTGTTTGAAAAAAAAAACGCTACGTTATTAATTTATTTATTTTATTATTAGCACAAATTATCGCGCATTGAATATTATAATTTATAATATTAAATGACATTAAAAAAAACACCTGTTCTAAGTTCTTAAAAACTTTCCTCAAAAATGTTTCCAAAGAATAAAAAATTAATGACAATTTATTTCAATTGCTAATTAAATTAAAATTTATTTGAAATTGATTATTGATTGTTTTTAATTGCCTTTCTATTATAAATTTTTTTCTAAATTTTAGAGAATAATAAAATTTAACAAATTAATTGCAAGGTTTGTTGTCAACAGTCAATTTGTGCCGAAATTTTTAATGGATACTAATATAGAGTACAAATGAATAAAATGTGTTTATTAAAGTTGAGCGTACAACCGAACTAGGTTGAACTAGAAAAATACAATGTATGTAGGTGAATCGAGACAACTTTTCTTAAACAAAATAAAGACCTTATTACAAAATAATTGGCTGATTCAATTCTTTTCCAACAAAAGAATCTAATTGGAACCTTCAATCTAACCGAAAAAGAATATTTTCAAGAGATACTTATTATTTTCGCTTTTAATACATTATTCGCATCAAACTATATTTCACGAAAAAAAAAAAAGTGGAAATTTCCACTCATAAAAGTATTGTTAATATACTTGAGAAGTGGGAATAATTTTACAAATCGGAAAAAAATATGTGCGTACCGGTGCGTACAGACAAAAATATGTGCGTACAGACAAAAATAAATGGGTATAGACAAAAACTACTATGTGTTTGTCGAGTTGTTTGTCTACAAAGGGTCCTTCTAATGCAATTTAATTTTATTATTTTTCATAGCAATTCGTCTCTATTTTACCGTCTGAACTGTATACTGACCTTAAATCGTAAATAAAATTAAAAAAAAAAAAACAAAACGCAAATGTTTGAAAATTAAAAAAAAAAAAAATATGTATGTTTATTTTAGAAAACAGACGTAAAAAAAAATTGTTAATGGGTACACTGAGGGGTACACATAATTTTATTTTTATTATTATTAAACATATTCGTTTTTATTTATCTGCGAATCAGTAGTGAATACACCACCTCTTAATCAATAATAATAATACAATAAACTAAAAAATTTGATTTTTTTTTCATTATTGATTTATTTACTTTTTCGAAAAAAAAAAATTAGAACAATCAGTTATATTTTATTTCTTAATTTTATACATTTTTAAAAATTTTCCAAAATTGTTTTTTATTTATATAAAATACCAATTGGCATAAAGTTTTTTTTTAACAAAATTTTTGGAAACAAAAAAGGTGCACTGTGTAATTTAGAAAAAACATTTTCATTTAAATTTTCATACTTTAAAAGAAAAAACCAAATGGAGCAATTCACTGTAAATTGAATGTCAATTAATACATTATTCATTTGAATTCAGTACAAAATTTTTGTTGAAGCAACCAAAAAGGGTTAGCGAAGTATATATAATATTAATTAATGTTAGTGAAGTATATAATATTAATTATTAATAAATGTGAAATAAAATTATTTTCTTATTTCAATTAAAATTTGGCAAAAAAAAATGTTTTAACAGCTTGTAAATTTTTAAGTTTTTAAATAATTTTTTATTGTAATTTGAAATTTTTTTACATTTATTTGTCTGGGAGAAGATTTTTCTTTCAAGTTTGAAGGCGATTCTAATGCAAGAAACAATAAATATTTTATTTTAATAATCGAATCATTCATAAATATTATTCGTCTCTAAATACTTGTTTGCATATATTTTTATTTCCGGAACTGTCAAATTCTTTCCACTTATCATGTGTAAAAGTAGTGGAAATTTCCACTATTTGTTGTGGAAATATTTTTGGTGCGAAAAAGCTATATAAGATAACTAAATAAAATTTCATATTTCATATTTTCAAATATTTTAAATATGATTAGATATGTGAAATCGAATTCTTTAAGTTAATGATGTTTTCGAACCATAATGTCCTCCAAATTTAAAGCCTTTTGATAAAAGCTTTTAAGTAATCTTTTTTTTTTTTTCATATTCAGAAAATCGTTTAAAAATAGTTTCATATTTATATATATACGTGATGGAAGTCACATAATAAATAAAATGAATTTATCTTAAATATTTTGATATTAGCTTAGATTGTATGCTTCAAACAAACAACTTATGTACCAAAAAAATACAAAAAACGTAATAAACTAATTTATATTATTATTTTATTTGTTTTCTTTAATTTACATATTTTATGTATGTATTTACTTTACATACACTTTGGCGACTATAAATAAAATAAATATATTATACAATATTTTTTTTATAAATAATAATAATAATAACAAAAACGAAATAAAAAACATTAAGTATATATGTATATCTTTTTTTATGTACCTATTCATAAATTGAAGCTTATTTTTTTTTTCATTGAAAAAGATACACAATTTTGCCGGTTGGGCGGCATAAGAACTTTTTTTACTTTTTTTTTTTTTCAACATAAGAAAAAAGTTTTTGAAAAGCATAACTAGAGTTCACATCTGGTCGATGTTCTGTTTATTTGTTATTGTGCAATATAATAATAACAACAAACAAAAAATAAAAAAATAAGTTTAAGCCTCATATATGCATATAAAAAAAACTAAATAAATTATTTCTAATAAAAATCCAATAAAAACATTTTTTTTTTTTAAATTTTATGCATTTTTAAAGTAAAAAAAAAAAAAAAATTACGAATACGAAGAACAAGTTTTTTTTATTTTTCTTTTTTTTTATGTAGGTACATGTAGTACATAATAATTTTCTAAGCCGCATAAAATGTTCTTTTAGTGAAAGAGCTGAGAGATAGTTATTTCTGTTGAAAAATAAAAATTTACTATGGATTAAAAATTGAAAAGTAGTTTTGCTAATTTTTGACTAGTTATCTAGAAATGTTATCTTTATATGTTAAAATAATTAATATTATTATTAGAAATTATCCCGATGAAAAATCCACTTTATGTTGTATACTCAATTGAACTATAATAATAGATGTTGAGAGTTCAATAGATATTGAAGTGAGGAAACTACATAAATTAAGTATTTGAATTAAATATAAACAAATTTAACATAAAAAATTAGCCACCTAAAACAAAAACTTCTAAATATTGTAATATATTCATTTGTGATCTATCGAATGTCGAATATATTCATTTGTGATCTGTTGAATAACAAAAATTATAGAAATAAGTGGAAACAACTTACTTCATAAGAGAACAAAATTAACATTATTTCACTGACAAGCTACACAACGATTAAATTTCTAAAATATTATTACAAAAATGAAAAATTATTTACAAAACAAGCTAGTATTAATGTTAGCAGAGAAAATAATTAATGAGATTTGTTTTTGTGTCTGTATTTTATGTGCTTCCATCAAATTGTTTTTTCATGCTCATACAAATGAAGGTATTACCAGTCTTTAGTATGCAATGGAAATGAAATCTTAAAAATAAATTAAATATTGTTTAATTATATTTTTACTCAAGTTTTCATTCATTTTATATTGATCAGCCGCCACACTACATTAAGCATAAATATTAAAAAAATATTAAAAAACTGAATACCGAATACTTAACTTTTTTTTTTTTTTTATTTAATCGATTTCAGAAAATATCACCTAGGAAAGGAACTTTACTTTAAAAAGGAAAAAAAAAAATAAAAATAAAAATAACAACAACAGCTATTCGTTTCAAATATTTTAAATTTTAAAATTTTTGAAATCAAAGTCAAAATAGGTCAAAAAATTATTGAAGAACTTTTGAAAAATTCGAGGAAAAATCTTCAAAAAAATAAAAAGCAGCCGCAATTGAAAACGAGGAAAACATGGCGACTAAAAAGTCATCGAATCAGAAAAGAACCAACAACGGGAACGATTCTTTGGATGAAATGAATATAACGAAAGATGAGTTTTCAAAAATAACTGAAGCATTTAAAAATGATGAATTCAAGAAAATGTTTTTAGAATATTGTGATGAATTAAAAGATCCTGAGAATCGAAAACAATACGAAAATGAAATAATTCAATTGGAGTCAGAAAGAGGTGTGGAATGTAAATTCGTTAATCCAGAGCCTGGTTTTGTAGTGAAAACTTCGGTTGATGGTAAAGTTTTTCTTTTTTTCTTTTTTTTTTTTTCAAAGTTCGAATACTTAGTGTACTATTTTAATTTTTTTTTTTTACACTATTTTAGGAGGAAAAAAAGGTTTCATCAACATTGCTAGCAATAATTTGATTGAAAGACCTCGGAGTGAAGTTAAATTTATCGAAGAAACTGGGCAAAAGGGTTTAAATTGGAGTATTCCGTATGCTCAGGCACCACCTCGTCGTGACTATGACAATCAGAAGCAACAGTGTGTTGTGTATGATGTTATTTTTCATCCCGATGCATTGCATTTAGCTACTCGTAATAATGAGTTTCGTCGCCATCTTATTGATACAGCCTGTGACGCTGTCGAAAGAGAATTTAAGGTACAATTAGATCGAACGAATTTAAAATTCCCGAAAATGAAATACAAAGGTCTATCACGTCCAACTGTCATTCGAAAAATTGTAAAGAATGAGGAAAAAAATGAATCAGAAGTAAATCCAGTTGATGCTGTAATAGATTCTTTTATGCCACCGTTACCGAATAATGAAGTCAAACCAAAAATTATAGAAAGTAAGTGGAATAAAAAGCCTCAAAACATGTATGAGGCCCCAAAATATATTATAAAACATCGACGGGATGTGGATTTCACTGAAATGACTTATGAACTAGATGCTAAATTGAATGTAACGGTTCCCAAAGACTTGATTGTTGAAATCGATTTGCCATTACTTAAGTCAACATCTGATTGCACTTTGGACGTAACTGAAAAGCAATTATTTTTAATAAGTGAATCTCCAGCGAAATATAAATTAAATGTAGCATTGCCATACAAAGTTAATGATAAAAATGGTTCAGCAAAATTTGATAAAATTACAAAAAAATTAAAAATTATTTTGCCTGTTTCTAATGAAATGGAGAAGAAGGTTAGAGATTTGAATCGTGAAGATAGTGGTGTTGAGAGCGACATGAGAGAAGATACAGGATTATCACCAACAACTATCAAACCTCCATTGATTGAGGAGCTTATTTCAGATCACTATCAAGAGAATAAAGAAAAATCTCATGATAAGAAACCGTCCAAAAAATGCAACGAACTACTAATGGAAAATATTGAATTGAATAACGAAATAGAGAAGAAGAATACTAATGAAAATATTTGTGATGAATGTACGATAGAAGACTTTACCAGTGCTGATGATGTGAATGCTAAATCAAACGAAATTCAAGAAGTTTCGCATGAAAATGAAGATAATTTCTTAAATGATTCAATTCAATATAATTTTCCACAACATTTTGATTGCAACAGGTTAAATGATAATTTGGTTTATGTTTTGCACGTGAAAAACGTAGATCCTCAATCTATAATTTATAAAGAGACTGACAATTCAATTCAATTAAAATTTACGTCAATAGGGTCGGGTTACTATCCAATCCATTATTCATTTTATTGCTTATTGGAATATGCTAAAATAAGTAAAATTGATACTGAGGCCTGGGATAATAATATAATTTTAACATTAGTTTTAAGTGATTTTGATAATCTTCATAAGTATTCAGCTGGATTGAATTCAAAAATTCTTCAATCATATAAAATTTCTGAGAAATTTTTAATGGATAATTTTAATAATGTGATAAATGAGGCTGGAATACAAAATTCCCAATCTTCTCAATTAAATGTGAAAACAACACACTATTCTGATGGAGAAATTGAAATTTCAGTTACACCAAAAGAATCTCAAACTTCACTGAATGATGTTGAGAAGTCTTCTCTAGAAGAGAAAACAACGAAAAATAAAAAAAAGAAAAATAATAAAAAAAGGCGCTCTTATTCAGAATCAGCTTGCGATGACTTCAAATACAGTACTGAGGATGAACAAGATAAACTACAAAACAATGAACTTTCACCTGAAAATGCAGGAAGAAAAACTAGAAGTTTTTCTGAATGTCGTGATTTGAAAATAACAAACTCTTTTAAGGGAATCTTGAAGAGATATAGTCGCTACGGTCGAAGTACATCAGAGAGTTATTCTTCTATGGATGAATCCTGTTCATTCTCAATTGATCCAAATGATTCTTTTGGAAATATTCCAGAAGAAGAATGTGAAAGTAATGGATTGTCAGAAAGTTGCAAGAAAACTGTTAGATTTAGTAATGTTATTCAAAAACAGTTGTTCAGGTACGATCGCTTTTTTAATTTCATTATAAATGTTTTTTGTGACATTTCTTCTATTTAATGAAAGCTTTTCATTTAATTTTTTTATAATTTAAAATAAAATAATTTATATCAGTTTGTATTTAAACTGTAATGCTCCATTTACGTTATTTATAATTTATATAACCTTTCAATTTTAGATTAGACTCATCAATTTTGGGACAAAAGAAGAAAAACCAAAAACGAAAATTGAAAAAGCAACAACTGTTGCAACGCCGTAGGAATAGTGAGGGAGATTCAATTGAATATGAAGAGAAGGTATATACTTTTAGCATGTAAAGTTCGAATAGAAGACCTCTTATTAATAAACTTTTATTAATTATGGAACGTTAATTCAATTGAAAAAATTATATTTATTGAAAATTTTTCAATTCTCTTCGTCTTATCAGCCATTAAAAACAAAATCATTTTTCATTTATAAACATATCAATTAGATTTAAAAAAAAAAATAAATACAATTTTTCAAATATTATTTATTAAAATTATTTAAAATTTATTATCTGTTTTTAGTCTCCTCGTTTGGATTCTCCTTTTGAAGAGAGGACATCCCAAGAATGTGATTTGAAAGATGTGGATAATAAAAACTCATCAAATGAGAGACACTTAAGTACATCAGAATCCGACTGTGAAACCAACAAAAATTCTTTAATTTTTGATATTGAAATATAAAAAAAAACTAAAACTAGTATATTAAAAAGAAATAAAATGATTGATTGATCTAATCATAATAGTTATAATTTAATAAGAAAATACACTTAATAATACTATCAAATTAATAGTTCAGATAATCAAATAATCATTAGTAGAATATTCAACAAGCTATTATCAATTTTAAGTGATTTTTTTTTTTTACATTTCAACGAAAATAAATTTTCAGCCCACCAACATCGAAATAAACTATAGAAAGTTAGTCCACCAGTCAATTATTTTTATTTTTAAATTAAAAAGAAAATTAATTTTTTTTTTTGAGAAATGATTAAAAAACAATGTTAGTCTAAACTAAACCTATTTTTTCACTTTGATTTTTACAAAAGCAGCAAAATGATAAACTAAATTCCTGGCTACAACTGCTATTTACTTGAGTTTGTTTCAACAAAGAAATATGCAAAAAAAAATTAGTACTCTTTTAAGTTGGAAAAAAATTACATTAATTGGTAGGAATGTGTAAAAAAATTTCAAAAGACAATAAGGAAATTTAAACTTTGCACATTGCAAAGTATTATGAAACCCCAATATAAATAACAACTTGGGGTCCGTGTACCTGCTCATTATTTAATTATCTTTGATAACGTCCCAGTGTTATTGTAAACATTTTTATATAACTTTACAAGAAAAATCTAATATAATTTTTTTTCTTGTACAATTTATTTTATAAAGAATTTATAAACAATTTTTCATAAAACCATTGATTTACTTTCAATCTTTCAAAATAATTTTTTTTATATTTCCTTGAGACGTTTAACAGTCTTGTTGTATTTGAGAAGAAAATCCTACAATTTCGTTTTTTTTGTTCCTTAATTACTATAGTTATTAATTTTATTGTTATTAAAAGGTAAAATTATTTAAAAAAAAAAATACAATTTATAATCCTAGAAAATACATTTAGAGCCTTAAAAATTTTTAAATTTTATAATATTTTTATTATCATGAAATGAAGATTTTTGTTTTTAAGATCAAAGTGGTTTAATTGTAAAACAAAATACGAAAAAAAAATTATACATTTATCACTATTATTATTGTATTTAATATAAGAATATTTACTATTATTAATTATTATGATGGAAAGAATTTTTTTTTGAAACTTTGTATAAAAGAAAATAAATAAAATATAATATTGGAATTATCTTTTTAATTATTATAACATTTCTAAAAAATAACTTAGTATTATTCGCATATTGATGTCTCCAAATTGATGTTTTGATATAGAACAGAGATGTATTATAATATATATGATATATAAAAAGTTTTAGTTTATCTTTGTCAATAATATGTGTAATTTAAAAATGTTGGGAAAAACTAATCAATTTTATTTTGTGAAGTGACAATCAGAGATTTGAATTGAAGACCGCGTAAGTATAACTTTTTGCTAAAAATCTGTTTTATCAATTATTTCTTTATATTTCAACGAGTGAATTCGACTAATTTGAACTAATATGTGAAAATGATCAAGTACAAAAACAACTGAGGAGTTTTGATAGCATTTTTAATAGATTTAAAAAAAAAAAAAAAAATAAATAGATTTTTGAATTTTGGAGACATCTATTACTATAAGGAAGAATTTTTTTCCATTGAATATGTTCAAAATTTATTATTATTAAATATATTTTGAAATAGTTTATTCGAAAACGGTCTTTCTCTGTCAAATTTATATTTTTTGTTATTTAATTTCATTTCAAAACCTTTTTGTTGAAATAAAGTTACATAAACTTTTTATGTGTATATCAAAAAAAAATGTCGAAAGCTTTTCACGGTACAACATTATTGTATATGAAAAAAATTGTTTTTTCAATAACATCTGATTTTAAAGCTTATCGTTAAAATTTTTAAAATTTCAGCACGACAAAATTCTGTATTTGTAATATGTATTAGTTTCTTTAGTTAATTTGATAATTCAATTTCAGAAATTATGTAGCTTTTGATAGTTTTAAGATCTACCCATTTTTTTAAGATTTTTGACAAATTGATAATGGTTTCTACCTAAAATAAAATAAATGCATGTTGTTTTATAGTTTGAGCATTTTATCGATTCCCTTTTGTTCGAAAGCTTATAACAATGTCAAGTTGTTTCTTATTCTGTGCATATGATTTTCAAAATCTTGTTCTGCGTAGGGATCTAAAAGTATAGAAATATATGTATTTTATATTTACGCTTCATTTGATGGGTATTTTATTTTTGTTTAGAATTTCTTTTAAAAATCTACAATTTATAATACCTTTTCTATGTTATTCTTCTTTTATTTGTTATGTTAAGATTTAACAACGTCTTCACCAGACATAAACAAAATACTTCGAATACTTAATGAATACATGCTTTTACCTAATTTTTTTTTCATTTCTATTAATTTTGATATGTTACAAATTTCTTTTTCTGAAAATTTAGAAATACGAATAACTTTATTCCCTATAATTTTATTAACAAAAACTTATAATTTCGATAAAAATTTTAATTTAATAAAATTAAGTTTTTCATCTTTATTAAATTTGAAGGTATAAGAAGAGATCTAATAAACTGAACTCAAAGTTGAACATTACCAAAACATATTATTTACGTTACGTTATTAATAGATTCTAAATATGATGTAAAATAAATAATTAAAATACATAAATCAATTATTTAGAATAAAAAAAATTGGAAAAATTTAATTGAAAAAGAGTGTTAAAATATAGAAAAAAAATCACCTATCGAAAAATAAACCCTGTAATAAAGTCTTGCATCACTATAGGCAATAAAATTTAGAAATCATATTTTTGGTACCTACCCGTGGTACCTACCCGTGGTACCTACCTATAATAAAAATGTTTTTCGAATAAAAATATTTTTCTTTTTATGTTATGAAATTAATTAAAGAGAAAATTATTTTGTTTTTGTTCTAATTAAAATAACATGAAATTTTAGCTATTCAATTTTGAATAAATATCGTATAAATATGAAATTCAAATATATAAGTCGAATAAATTTTATATACTTTTTAGAACGGTAAATTTATAAGATATAAAAATAAACATAATAAATTATTGTACTTTTTAGGGGCTCTAAAATTTTTTTTGATGATGTTTAATATATAAAAGAAAAAAATCAATCACTCGGAAATTATGTTTTCGTAAACAAAAAGTGAATGTATGAGTTACATATTTATTTTTATAATTCTTAATCCTTTGTACGTGCTTGCCTTTGGCATATAGGAAAGTCTGTTGGTTTTTTTTTTTTTTTTTCAGAAAAACAAAAATACAACTTTTGAAATGTTTAACATATTTTTTATCCTATTATTTTTTCTCCTTTTGTAAATTTTGTCCCTTATGTAGGATTGGCATTGAATTGGAATTTACTTTGAATATTTTAGCGTTAAATATTTTCAATTTGGTTTTTCCTTTTTTTTTTTCTTATAAATACATTTTCTACATGAAAAAGAATAACAGATTTATATATTTATGTTTTTTTTTTTAACTTGGCAATCTTCTTATAAACAAAAATGAAAATCTCTGTTCTCTGTCCTCAATCACGCCCAAACCGCTGGACCGATTTGGCTGAAATTTTGAACTTAAGTATCATTGGGGCCCGAGATGGTTATAGGGTACTAGAAATTTTGATCCGAGGCCCCGACGGGAGGGCTACCTTAGAAGCCGGTTTAGAAATTTACGTATATTCTGGATGTTGAAAGGCACCTAACCGTTGTCCCAGGGCTCAATGGGGGGCTATACAACAAATTTCGAAATTTTGGAATTTTGAAAATATAGAGCCTAGAGACCCGAGTTGGTTATAGAGAACTTGAAATTTTTATCCGAGGCAACGACGGGGGCTACTCAAGAATCCGAAGCTCAGACGGAAGGCGGTTTTGCATTTTAGGTATGTTCCGATAAAATATTATAGCGTTGGACCCGAATCGACTATTTAGAAGACTTGATGTGTTAAGGCACCGGGGAAGTGGATATTTAACACTAATTTTGAAATTCTGTGTTTTTTAGTGCACAAAATCTGTTTTGATATTAATATAAGTTCGGTACTACCGTGCGAAGCCGGGTATTTCGACTAGTAAATAAATAAAAATTACGGCATGAAAAAGAGAATTTTAGTTATTTCCAGTTTTTTATTTTATTTTAATTAAACCAAAATAAAGCAATATACGTTTTATTTTGAAAGATTTATTAAAAAAAAAAAAATTTATTGAAAAATTGCTGGTTAAATTTTTTCATTTTTAAAATTATTGGTATTTATATTTTTAACCTATTTTTTTTTTCTTTTTTTTGAGTGTTTCGAGTAGGTACATTACGACGCGACAACTCAAGTTAGGTACTAAGTTTCAAAGAGCAATACCAAAAGAACTTGTTACAGTCTGTTCCTTTTTTAGTGTCTAACTATTATAATGCAACACTAAAAGTTTAAAATATACAAAAGTTAACTTTGTAAACACAAAAATTTGTTTTTCATATATATTTTTTGCATAATATTTGTCAATGCAGCATTTTTATTATTCTATTAAAAAACATCTCTATAAATAGAAATTATATTTACATTATTTTCATTATTTAAAAAATAAAAAATAAAATTTAAACTAAAAGAAGAATATAATATTTAATAAATTGATATATTATACTCTGCTATTTAATATGATGGCGACACCTATATGGTTTCCTAATAATGGTATTATGCAGTGGGTGTATTTTTTTATCAACTTTTATATTGTAATGAATTTGAATGATGAGAGTTTTTTATTTCAATTATTATTTTCAGTATTCAATATTTTTGTTTGTGTTTTATTTATTTATTTTTTTAATGTTGAAACTTTTTGAAACTTTTTTTTCTCTCTTTTTTTACTTAATTCAAAACAAAATAATAATAATTTAATAAATTGCTGATAAGTATATATTAGGTATATATTATATCCCCCGACAATATAATTTTGAATAAAAAAAAACTAAATGAAAATTGAAATTCAATCTAGAAATAATATATTGAAGACTTTATTTTAAAGTTCAAAAAAAATTGAATTTTTATTAATTTAATATTTTGATAAATTAAAGCTTTCTAAGGATGATTAAATTTACAAAAAAATTCTTCGAATTTTATTATAATTTTCAAGAAGCCTGATAATTATTTTTATATTTTAGCTTTTAATATATTGCTTATAATGCACTATCTGTCATTTAATAACAATAAGATTCGTTAGAAAACAAAATCATTAAAATTTATCAAAGGATTAAGTCTCTATAGCAAAGGACATTAATAATAAAATTTTTCTGACACACAATATAATAAAATTTCTTTGACACAAAATAATATTTAAATTATCATCAAAAAGAAAAAAAAACTTAAATTTTTAATATGAAATAAAATAAAATATAGGTATATAAAAAAATAATGTACATAAAAATTTATTTTTATTTTTACAAAGAAAAATTTGTAATGAAAAACTTTTGGACATAATAATGTAATAAAATTATTAATATTTTAATTTTTATTTTGTATTTTTCATTTTTGGTTTTTCTTTTTTATTGTTATTATTATTATTATTATTATTATTATTATTATTTTCTTTTTTCTCCAATAAAATTATATTATACAAAAAAAAATAAAAATAATAATTTCGCTGGGGGATTTGTCCATTAAATGCTTATTTTGAATTTCATTATTTCTTTTCACTTATTTGGTATAGTTATTTTTTTGGGATTTTTTGTGGTGTCAAATTTCATTACGGGAGGTCGAATTTTCATTTATGCTAGGAAGAGTAGTTGGGGCGTTTTTTTTTTTCGGTTTGGTGACATTAAAATTAATAAAAAATTACCAATATTAATGACAACTTAATTTTTTATTTAATTTTTATTAATTTTATTGGTTTTTTTATTGAGAAAACATTTTTATCTAATTTTAACGGATTTATAAATTTTTGGTTTTGAGTCCGTTTAAATAAATTTTAATACTTATAATTATAAATAACTATCAAATGAACATGTCGATTGTAGGAACCTGAAAATAAAACGTAAAGTCCTCAATTGTACCAACAATTCGGTGTTTGAAAGAGGATGTCTATTAAAATTGGTGTATGGATGGAGTTAGAAAACAGATCCCATACTTCATTTGTGATGAATATTTTTTGGTTATTAAGTTCATAGTTAGGTGCTTCATGAATTTAACTTTGAAGTTTAAAACTTATAAATTTTTTAGCGTAGTAAGAAGTCTCATGAAATTTGAACAATTGAAATATATTGTCAAAAATAAAAAGGTATTTTCAGATTTTTCATTAAGGAAGGTTATGAGAATTTTCATAAATTTAAATAAGCGCCAAATTTTTTTTTTGTTTTAGAATACATTTTTGAATTTTTTATTTACTTACACCAAGCAGAACTTTATTTTTTAGCGCAAGATTCTCTAAAATCCTTCAATTCAACCATTTCTTCAGCACATTTTTATTTTTACACATTTTTATTTTTTAAATCTACCCAGCTCTGATCTGTTCACTTGAATAATGTTTAATTTGTAAACATCAAAATTAATATTAAGAATGATTGTCAATAAAATTTTTCCCTATCCACAAGGCCGTAATATTCCGTACATAGAAACGTTTTTAATAAAAAACTTTGAACGCTCAAAGAACCAATTTCATGTTTCATTACCATTATTAATTTTTCTGACTTTGGTTATTTTACAAAATAATTGACAGTTTGTTAGGTTTATGGATTATTTTATTTTGTATATTTTTATTAAAGTAAAAAAAAAATAAACAAAAAGGATTAATACAAAAATAAGGACACTTTAATGATGTTTGAAAATATATAAATATAAACTTTTCTATTTGAAAAATCAATCCTTATTTATTTTTTTTTTAATTTCATTTGAAGAAAAAAATTCTATGGTTTGATTCTTAATGAGACTTTTAAAAAATAAAGTTCTAAATATAAAATAAAATAAAATTTTGTATAATTTGTATAAAATTTGTTAATTTATAATAATTCGACAAAAAAAAAGTTAAAGAGAAAGAGTTATATAAATATATTTTACGACAACAGCGGACGACAAAGTCATAATTGGTTGAAATAAAATCAAAAACAAAAATAAAAATTAAAACAGATATAATTTTAATTATTATTAGGGTAGTTTTTCTTTGTTATTGTTATTGTTATTATTTTAATGTGGGTATATATTTATTTCAGTTTTATATTGAGAATAAAATACCCGCCAGATAATTATGTTAATCATAATTTTTTTTATCTTTTTGTTATCTTTATGATTATTTTTGTGTTGTTTTTGAAGGAAATTAAAAGGTTAATAAAGAGGCTGGAGGAGCATGGTTACGGCGAGTTCATAAAATATTTTTTATTATTTTTTTATTTTTAATTTTATTTTAAGTATAATAAGGACTATTTTTTATTTAATCCTCTCTCTTGTTATGGCAAAACTGAATTTGACGCCGGACGATTAAAAAGGTTTCAGTTCAATCTAAATTTTTTAATGGATGACCCAAAAATATGAAAGTCTATTAAGTGGTAAGTCATAATAGTTTTTTCAAGAATTAAATTATTTAAAATTAGATGAACGAACCACTGGCTTAAATTAGGCTACCCACGCACTAGCAATTTTTTTAGCAACAAAATAGTTGAACTATTAAAAATTATCAGTGCGCGGGTTTACATATTTAGTCTAATTATCTTCTAGTCTAGAATATAAACTTTTATTAAAATAATTTCGTAATATAAGATATAAGTATGTTTGAAAAATAATATAGAATTTGCAAATAAAATATAGTTTTTGGCGTAATAGAAGGTACTTTTATTTAATTAGTTTTTTTATATAATTTTACGTATATTTCTTCATCATTTTTATGATTTTCAAAATAAAATAAACATCACATAATACATTTTTTTTAGTTTTATTTTAATTTAGGTTTTTTTACAGACCAATTAAAGAAATTTTATTTAGTAGATAGTATGGTTACGAATATATATTAAAAATTCTATACCTAGCTTCGAATAGTTTTTTTCGTGAAACTTGCTTAATGAAACTAAAGTTGGGAAAAAAATGTTATGTTTATTTTATTATATTTTTTGCATCAATAAATTTCCATTTCTGAGAAAATTTGAATAATTTTCATCATTCATTATAGTACTTCAAATTTAAAAACTTATTTTATATTTTACTTATACTTCATAATATATAGGTATACTTTTTTATTTTTATATTATTATTATTTTATTTGAATTAAATAAAGTAATCACGTTTTATTCCCTTGTAGGTTCATACCTATACCATTTACTAAAAAAAATATACAAAAAATATAAAATAAAGGAAAACTTTATTATTATTTTCTTTTTTTTTTTAAGTTTTCCATTTTCATTTTCTTAATATAAATCAAATAAATTCTAACATTAAAAACAAATTGAAAGGTAGACAAAAAAAAAAGTAAATCGTAAAAAAAAAGAAAATTTTTATATTTATATTAAATTTATAAACATGCACATGAACATTACTACCTTAAAGCTATACTATTCTATGCTATGTAAAGCTATACTACATAAAGCTATGCTATACTTATATATGTACTATATGCAATTTAATAAGAGATGTTATGACTTTGAATAGTGTTTTCGATAAAATTTAAAAATAATATAGCCAATTCGTGTTTGAGAAAAATAATTGATATTATTTAAAAAAAAAAATATGCAATAATTTCCAAAAAATGTCGTAGAGCTTAAAAAAGGAAACGACGACGATTGTGTTCAAGAATTTCCATGAAAATCGGTATAAGTATAAATGTCAATTGAAGGAACATTATAACAAAATTAAGCCGCGATTGTGACTAAGGATTCGACTGGAGATTTCGATTAAAGTTGGTATATGAATGGAGAGCGAGATCCATGCTCCATTTATAAAGTATACTATATATTTTTAAATATTGTATAATTCTATTATATTGATATAAAAGTAGTATATAAAGATATAAAATATTTTTCCATCGTAATTATAATTTTTATGTAATTATTGTTCATTAATAATTTTATATTTGAAGTCTTCTTTGTTTTTTAAATAACTTTTTCTACGTGCTTAACTTTTTTATGAAAACTCTATTTTTTTTAAATATATAATTTAATTACTATTTTGGTTAGTTCGACAGTTCGATTATTCGATACGCTTACACGTTTCAGTCACGTTGAGCAAAATTTATGTTTAAAACGCTTTTTTTAATTATATAAAAATTAATAAAGGACTTGTATTTTTTAGATGAAAAATTACGAATGAAAAATATTATAATTTATTTATTACATAATATATATACATATATTATGTATGAAAATTATAATACAAAAACATATAATTAAATCTAAACTGAAATAAGTAAAAATTTGGAAAAAATTTGTACGTGATCAAAAATGTTTCAATTAATTTTTGTTAAGACATTTTTCTTTTAATACCGACAACTTCGTTTTTCCGGCTTGAATATACTAATATACTAAACTTCTTTTGCATTGAATATTTTAAATTCTTACTCTCTAATTTTTTTTATAAATTTTAATCTCCGGTTATGCAAAAACGATAAAAAATAAAATAATGATTCAATTTGCAATGCAAAATACAAATGAAAGTTTTTGAAAACTGTTTCAATGTTTATGTCAGAAAAGAGGAAAGTTATGATAAATATATGAAAGTAACTTTCATTGCAAAAATCTTTTTTTTAAAGATTTCTTAATTTATTCATGGAAATATTCAACATAGGTACATTAGTAAATATATTAATTGTTGTGCATATTAGGTAAATATCGAATTTTGTTTGTATCAAATTTGAGAGTAATAATCTTTGAAGTAATTAAAGTTAAAAAAAATTCAAACTACAAATTGAATATTTTCATCAAAATATTCACGTTATTTACATACTAAAATGTTTATTGGCATTTTGAACGGTGCGGTGTCTTAAGGTAAAGGGACATAAAGTAAATTTACTTTATGTCCACATGAAAGCGACATAAAGTAAATTTATCTTATGTCTTTATTAAAAAGTGACATAAAGTAAAGAATTAAAAGGACGCAAGATAAATTTACTTTATGTCGCTTTCACGTGGACATAAAATAAATTGTACGAAACTTTAAAAAAAAAGATCTTTGAACAACATCCTTTTGGAAAAGGCCTAAAATCAACGAAGAAATTTTGAATAAAAAAAAATTAAATTCCTTTTAATTTTGATAAACAATCTTTAATTAATTATGATTATTATAATTATGTACTTGTGAATTTTTTTCTCTACAACCTTACCTTATGTCACCATTAGTATAAACCAAAAGCTTTTTGCTGACATTATAACTATAATATTTATAGGACTTCTTTGGATTCTGTAGCATTTCGTATAGTTGGATTATTTTAATTCTGTCAGTACCTTTCAAAGGCTTCTACTTCACGAGATTGAAAATTTGATCAACTGACAACCCGTTAGTGAAACCAAATGTGGCAACTAGGAGCCTAGTTTTATACGTGCCTTCTATAAAAAAGGCATTCACTATGTGTTCTGAACATCATTAAAATTAATTACATCATGGTTATTTAATAAGCGTTTCCTAGCATTTAAACGGTTTTTGTTTATCATCAATTTGATATTTTTATCCATAATATTGTTACTGCAACGTTGTGTTATAAAATGTTTATCAATTGTTAATTAGGGTATGATTTTATAGGGGGATGGAAATAAGGCCGCGACGTTTTTTTGTTGCGGTCTTATTTCATTTTGAAAAATGAAATAAGGCCGCGAAGATTTTTTCGCGGCCTTATTTCGTTTTTCAAAATGAAATAAGGCCGCGAAAAAATCCTCGCGGTCTTATTTCATTTTGAAAAATGAAATAAGACCGCAAAAAATTCCTCGCTGCCTTATTTCGTTTTGAAAAATGAAATAAGACCGCGACAAAAAAAAACAATTATTCGGAGGGCTAATTTCATTTTTATAAATGAAATAAGGAAGCGAAAAAATCCTCGCGGCCTTATTTCATTTTTCAAAATAAAATTAGCCCTCCGATTAATTTTTTTTTTGTCGCGGTCTTATTTCATTTTTCAAAACGAAATAAGGCCGCGAGGAATTTTATGCGGTCTTATTTCATTTTTCAAAATGAAATAAGACCGCGAGGATTTTTTCGCGGCCTTATTTCATTTTTCAAAATGAAATAAGACCGTAACAAAAAACCTATTGCGGCCTTATTTCCCGCGGCCTTATTTCACTGCCCCGATTTTATACAATAGAAAAATATTTTTTTATATGAACAATAAATACCGATTATTTTGTGTGATTTTTAATCGATTTATAAAGCAATTTCAATATTTTAAAACGTGGTTTTGTTCTTAAATTTTTTTTTTTATAACAAATTATATCTTCTGATAATTTAGAAAAAATGGAAATCAAGTAAGTAATTTGAACTTTTCCAAAAAAATTACGGCAGCCGTCTCCTGTTTTCCGAAACGCTTTTTCCACATAAAATAGATCAAATCGCCTAAGGACTTTATTTCACATTCAGAAGAGAAATTATACCTAATTTAAAAAAATCTACGAATTAGGCTTTATTTGTCATCTTTATGTGAAATAAAACCTATTAGGTCTTCTTTCGTTAGGGTTTATAGCATGGCAACGAATAAAATTTATTTTTTGGAAAATGTTAGTTTATTTAGGTTATGTCACTTTTCGTTTGAAATAAAAGAGACTTAAAATAAAGAACAAAAACGACTTAAAGTAAATTTATTTTATGTCACTTTTCAATAAAGACATAAGATAAATTTACTTTAGGTCGCTTTCATGTGGACACAAAGTAAATTTACGTTATGTCCCTTTACCTTAAGACACCGCACCTTTTGAACACTGGGAACCTGAAATTTTTTTTTTTAATCCTTGGCGAAATAATTGCTGCGATTATTAAGTTGACTTTTTATATGTATAATGTTCAAGGATCTAAGCAATAGTTATTAGAAAAAGAAAATCGCATCCAATCATTCAATTCAGGTACAATATCCCAATTGGTATTACAATGGGATATAGTAATTTCATGTTTTAATTTTTTTTCTTTCATTTTTTAATTTGTATTTTTTGTATGGAATGAATTTTTCTTATTTACTTACTTACTTATATTATAATGTTAAATTCAGTATCAATTTTTAATTTTCTAAAAATACACAATACACAGTCGTAATATAAAATATAGTTGTAAAATAGGCTTTTCATAAATTATTACGTATATTATATTCTGTTGATGATAATAATTGATTATATATGTATATAATTTTAATGCGCATGACTTCGGTAAGTTGTATTTACATTCGCAAATTTAGCTCGGTAAATGCTCCATTACATGCATCAATACACATGCAATTATAGAGGAATGTAAATTGTATTTACATTTCCCTGTAATGTAAATTGTATTTACATTGCTCTATATTGTATTTACATTCTTCATTTTGAACTGCGTAATACTATAAACAAAAATAATATCACTCACACTCACAATATTTCAAACAGACAAATACAAAAAAAAAAAAAAAATTGCAAATGTATACCTCTCACATGCATCATATCAATGTCAAACAAAGCTTAGTTTATAATGCTAAAAATCTATATTTTCCCTCTGAGCTAATCTATATTTTCCCTCTGAGCAAACAAAAAAAAAAAAAGAACCAATAAAAAAATACGCGGCTATTTTTTTTTTTTTTTTAAAAGCGGCCAGTCGATCATTCGATGAATTTTCTTAACATGTGTTTCAATCTACTATTTTTAAAGCATCTTCGAACCTCTACTACTAAATTTTTAAACGAGTGTGGTTGGATTTTAGTACAAAAATTTAAACCATACTTCAAAAATTGCACTTATTTTTATTCAAAAAAACAAAATGAATAAAAATAGAACAATGGTAACCCTGATAATATCTTTGTTGTCATTATAAAGTTTGCTGTCAAATGTCAAGTAAGAATTTTTTTTTCTTTTATCAACAAACGAGGAAAATGGCAGCAACAAGGAGATTATTTATTGTAAATATAAATTATAACTATATATTTATTATTTGATTTTATTTTTAATTATAAAAAAAATAATTATAAAATTATTATTATTTTTTTTAATAATTAAAAATAAAATTAAATAAAATTTAAGAAGACCATTAGTTCCTAAAATAATAAAAAAAAAATTAGTAATTTTTCTGAAAAAAAATTATTCGATTTTTTTTTTTGCAAAAAAGAAAATGAATAATTTTTTTTGGAAAAATTACTAATTTTTTTTTAATATTTTAGGAATTAGCTGATCTTAAATCATCCGGTTTGAAATCATTTCGAGAAATAAATTTACTTCCGTATTAATTAAATTTTATTTCCTTGCTCCATTTTGAACTTTTTTGTTTATTTTTTTCATTGTAAATGTATTGTTTTCAACTCCCTCTCCCATGCACATTAAAGCAGTATACAATACATGGTAATCAAATTTGTTATACAGCTCGTTGTGTATACACACAAACACATAGACACTCGTCAATATTATATCACTCGACCTTCGGTCTCGTATATAAATATGACTCGTGTCTATGTTTTTGTGTGTATACACAACTCGCAAGAATAACAAATTTTCTTACCATGTATTGTAATCTACTATAACAGCATAATATTGATTCAGTAATTGTGAAACAAAATCAATCAATTGATCAAAAACCGATAATTTTGTAACTAAATTTGCCCAATTTTCGACTTGATGAATTGTTTTTAGATAAATTTTGATAGTTGGTAAACCAAGGCAAGTAAAAATTTCGAAAAAAATATCTTAAATTTATTATATCTTATTATAAATATACTATGGGAAAAAAGTTTATCTTTTTCAAACATTACAAAATCAGAGAAAAAATTATTATTTATTTTATCCTTAAAAAAAAAAAGATTCGTATATTTACAGTGTACATTACATATATATTTTTTTGCTGAATGTTTTGATTTCTTCTGATGTTTAGCATTTTTTTAAAGTATATGTATTTGCTTTAATAATGCATTAAAAAAATTTAAAAAAAATTATTTATAGCTTTCAAACTTAAAAATAATGTCTAGAAAACTTCAGTTTTTTAAGTATAGATAGTGTTTGCATTTCATGCATATATTCAAAATTATTTTTCTTTCTTGTAAATTCTTGTAAGCTCGAAGAATAAAAACTTTATAGTCATTCTTTTATACATTTTATTGTATGCTATTTTATTTTTTTTTAGAACTTTTATGAAAATGAAATCCAGTTGAACTTAACCATGGAAAGTGATATTCTCATGATAATAAAACTTTTTAATTAAAAACTTACAAAGAGGAAAAGACGAAATTTGCCGCTAAATTGTTGTTTTCATTTTAAATTTTATAATTTTTTGATTTATTTAATATAACTTGTTAAATATGGTTCGGATTTTTCTTATTAAAATTATAAATAATAATTTCTTGAATATATGATTGCGATTGTCATATGAAATACCGAAGAAATATATCAAACTACGATTATGTATAGTGGACTTATAAATTCATTTAGTTCAAATGTGAGCTGAACGATTATTTGGTTCTAGAATTATCCAGAATTTTAAAATCTCCTTAAATTTTATTAATTTTTCATTAATGAGTTTTTATTTCTATTAATTTTTAGTAAATTCATTGTATTTATTTTTTCAATAAATTTTTCTTAATAAAGTTTTGAAAAGTATAAATTGTTTTCCTTTTTTAAGTTGGCTATTGAAAGTCTAAGTTAATGCGTTTAGTTAATGTTCAAATTGGTGTAAAGTTTGTTTCTTACGTATCCATTTTAAAATTTGTTTTTGTTACACGAAATTCAAACTATTGATTGCATATTAAATCCTTTAAGATTTAAGTGCTTTATAACTTTTTTTTACTTATGTAATTTTTATTGAAAATAAATCTATGTACAGTGTTTTTTGTTTTGTTTAAACAAAAAAAAAAATATTGAAGATGAAAAGCAAAAATTATATTAAATGTTATTAACATTTTCAAGAGTAATAATCAGAGTAAAAAAAGAATTTTACTTATCCTTTTATTCTACATGATATAAAATATAAAGCTTATGGTGTTGTATATCTTGAAAATAGAAAATCAATCCTATTATTTTCATTTTTCTTTAAAATATTTTGTTCTCTGATGATTTTTTTTGTTGCAAAACTAGAAAAGTATTAGTTGCTTCAAGTTTCAAATATTAAACAAGCCCTTGACATATTTTTCTTTTAAGCTTAAAAAAAAATAGAAAAAAAATATATTTAAGTTATAAACTAGTAAAGTTTTAAAGCATATAAAAAAGTTTTTCTTCCAAATTAATTTACAAAAGTTCTTATACAGTCATGTTGATTATTAGTTTTAGTTTTTCGTTTTCTGTTCTTATTTTTATATGTATTTTATGATATAGTTATGTATTAGTCAAGTACGTTTGTTATGTTCTGTATATAAGAAAATATGATTTCGGTTTATTTTCCCAATATTTAATTGCTATTAATTCAATAAAATTGTTATTTAGAATTTTCTAATATTAAAACAAGCACATAGGTATGATTATACGTAGGCTAGGCATACCAGTTTATGATTTATTGAATTTTAATGAAACCGTTTGGGCTTTAAGTTTCCTACAAAACTTGAAATATAAATTTTAAATGTACATATACATATACATATACATAATAAGAATTGTGAGATTGATTGAACTGTTTGACAACATAATGGTGTAAGATTTTCCATACATAGATGTTTTCAACTGTATTAAGGATCAAAAATTTACGATATTAGCGGAAACATTTTAATTTTCCAATTATATTATACCGCCTGCTCAGAAATGAAACAACGTATAATGAAAAGTATAGTTTCGAGTAATTTGAGTTTAAAGATTTGAAAATTAAAAAAACTTATGCAAAAATATCAAGTAACGTAAAATTTTCATCTAAAAAACACATTTTAATCAACATTATGAATATTGCAAAATAGTTGTACTTATAAAATCGAGTACGAGGAATCGAATGGTGCTAATGTCAAATAATGACGTATAAATGTCATACGTTGTTTCATTTCTGAGCCGACGATACTATGTATTGTATAAGTGAATATTTTCCAAGTTTATTTGATTTCAGAGAATAAAAAATTTGTTTTTAAATAAAAATACATTTATGTATGTAATAAGCTAAATTCGATTAAGTTAAATCAATATAATATCATTTTTTGTTTTTCCAACTGAAAATATAAATGTATTGCTTTTTAAATACCTGAATGAACTGAAAATGTAATTCTTTTAAATTATTTACTTTCTCATGTATAAGTAGTTAATACATAATTGTTATAAAATTTTTATTAATATTATAAAGTGGATTTTTGTTGTGAATGCTACAACTTAAGTATAGTACTCAAGGATGTTCAACAATAACAAACTTGTGGACATTAATAAAGACAACAAAAGGAAACTTTAGTACATGTTACATTATAAAATGTATGCATTAAAAATTGACATTAATTTATTTTAAATTTTTATTTTTAACTTAACTTATAAATTGCTACATACTTAGGAAGTTTGTTAGTATAAATCACGTCATACGTTTAACTAGATATATTCTTTTTTCCTTTCGATTAAATAGTATAATATAATCGTAATTTCAAAATTGAAAACTTATAGTGACACTAGCTTGAGCATGAGATAATTTGGCACATTTTTATAAATTTACTCGAACAAGATACTCCTGACATAACACAGTGTTTTCACAAATTTCTTATTTCTGTATAATTTGTCAATAAAAATATATATTGTCTCATTTTAAACTGTTGAATTATAGTACGTAGATACATTATGTTTAAGTAGGTAAACATAATGTAAATATTGGCATTTGTATGAATTATGTTTATTAATTGGGTTCGTAGAAAGTAATGGTAAATCGAGTTAACAAATTAAGGTTTTTATATATAAATAAAAAAAAACTTTATTCACAAGAAAACTTGAGAAATGTCAATTCAAAAATTTGTTTTATAGCAAAACAAAATAATAAAAGACAAACTATTATTTTAGTAAAAATTACTTGCACAAAAAAAAATATTTTCTTAAAATATTTTCTTAAAATATTTTATTAAAATATTTATTAAGTAGGTAAGTATAAGTATAAATTGGTTCTTTTTATTTTCATACATGACCTGTTGAGTAATTTTATTAATGCAGAGAGTTTAAAAATGTATGCTATTGATTATCGAATCATAAGTTTTATGTAAATGTATTTTTAATAAGATTTAATTTCACAAATTTCATAAAAAGTTTTGAATTTGTTAAAATTTGTTGCGCAGAACACTGTGCTCAGCAGTAATAAATGTGAAGCTTATAGATTCTTTCTTGGAAAATACTTATGAAGGTAGATAGGTGTGTGGATAAGAACATAAAACGATATACCCACATACTATTTTTATATTTTTCATTATTTTTCATAGTATGTGCATCAAAAAGTTTCCAACTTTTTATTATAATAAATTATATAGTAATAATGTATTCCTGTAAGGCAGTAAAAATTTTCTAAAATTAAATATGCCAATAACAAATATTCTCAAACAAAATTTCTCAAAGCGTTTTCCGTACTGGCATGAATTGAATGATTTTCCCTTAATTAAAAATGTTGATATGGTATTGATTTCACATTTTGCATTTTCAAAATGTAAGCACATATATGTATAAATATATATATGTATATATATTCAAAATATATCTACGTAATACATATCTACATAGTACATTAACATGAGCGTTAATATTTTAATTCTCTCAATTTTCTAAACGATGTCAAGAATTTCTTTGAAATTTTCCAACGCAAGAAAATCTGAAGCACCTTAAGTAATAAAAAATGAAATTTTCGCTAGAAATTATATTTACGGCTTTTAAGTTTACATTTGAATGAAATTTCTTTCTTATGTTGCAGGAAAATAAAATAAAATTGAAAGTGCAGAAAACTTGTAGTGAAAAATAAGGAAAAAAAATTTTGTGAAATCCTCTTCAAAATAATTATATTTACATATATTCCATTCGCTAGCTTCTTTATATTAAGAAAATTTCCCTTTTTTATGCTATTCAAATTTTAAGAAAATTTTCTCATATTACATTGTTAGAGAAATCTCTATTCTAAATAGAAGTCAAAATCAGTATGAAGTTATATATATAACACCAAATTAAATCTTATCATATTGAAATCTTGTTTCACCAAAATGAATTCAAAATTTAGAGAAATCATCCTGGACAAAACTTTCGTATCCTAAAACGCAAAGCGCGAAGAAGATCGCATCTTTTTTTCGCGGATAATAAGCGCTCCGCTGAACACAGATTGATAAATACTGCACTGCATAAAGTTCAATTATTGAAATTTTCTAATTTTAACATCTTTCAGCTGACATTTTATTAGAATATGATGATTAAAAAAGGGTTCAGCAGAAAATTGTTTCATAAATTCAGAAAAATAAATCAAAAATATATGTAATACTATTACAGCAGCAGAAAGGATTAATTACATACAAAAATTATTAAAATTATGAATTATATTTTTTGCATCAACTAAATTTCTTTGATTTTTTAATCAGTTATTTACATTTCTTATTAAAAATATTCACAAAAAAAAACAAGACTCGTTTTTCTATGTCTATGAGGTTTATTTAATTTTTATTTCAAAGAAGATATTTTCTTTGACTTTTTTCCTTAAATAAAAGTTGCGGCTTATGCGGATTAATGATTTTAATTTTATAAAAATTTTATTTTTGTATCGTTTTACAAAATATCATTTTAAATAAAAAAAATGTTATGCACACTTACAGTCACAGTGACCTGAATATAAAATTTTATAGAAAATACATGATTTAATTTAACTTAACAATCTGACGATGATGGTGTTAATATTCATTAGATAGAAGCTGTGTTCAAAAATCAAGATCAATATATTATTACACAAATTATCCTTAAAAAATATGATACTAAATGTATCTCTAGATATTAAAGAATACTGTTAATTTTTTATATTAGGTAAGTTTATATTAAATTTCAATTAGCATTATAGTAATTAAGTGGAAAAACAGTATTTTGATAATTTCTTAATGGACGGCGACGTTGCATCACAGGACACCCTAACCAAGCATTACTAGATTTTCGTGGATAGCCACGTTCTGGACGAACAAATTTGTCATTATACAGCCAATATAAGTTGTCCTTGAAGAAATATGTTTTGCCTATAGAAAAAGTTAAATTTTATTTATCTAAATTTGTAGGCATATTATAAAAATCTAACTGTGTATCGAGGCTGCAGCATCTATATTTTCCGGTATTCCAATCCATCGTTCCATTCCAAGAGGATATCCATCATCCAACTGTTGCAATTGATCATCAAAGCGCCAAAATTGATTTTCACCAAATAAATAAGTTTTCTGATTTTTAGCTGAAATTAAAATATGTATTTAATCAAAAATAAAAAGACTATAAACTTACGTTAAAGAATTTATCGTTTGGCGATGCGGCATCATCCAACTAATACCGAAAAAATATGATTCATCATAAGGACTAAAGAATTTTTTCTTAAATAATTTCAAGAAAATATTTTTGAGTGATACTCACGCCAGTATAATGCAGCATTTAATTTTGTTATGTTTTCTGGAATTCCAAAGTCACTTATAGATCTTGGTCCATTACCAATTAAATTTCTTCCATCATAAATCCAATACTGCGAGCCTGAAATTAATTTTGTGAATATTCAATTTCAATTTAATCAATATGTTTTTTACCTTGAAATAACAAAACAGCGTTATCGTTGGATCGCTCATAAGCGGCGTCAATTCTAATCGTATCAGGCAAAAACGGAAACATTTCTGATATTTTAATTGGATAACCTTCCATAATACGATAATTTTCAGTGAGTCTCCAAACATAATTTTCCTTAAATATGTACACATTTGCCCTGAATTCCATAACAGAATCAAAACTACCCAAACAAATATTTGGTATGTTCTCTATAGTAGTTTCATTAATCTGGGGTAAAATAGGCACATTTCCATTTCTTGTCTAAATTATATTAGACGAAAAGGTAGAAAATAAAGTTTTAAAAAAATATTATATATAATAGTGATCAAAACTAAAAACTTGTAAGCTGCATAAGCCTTAAAGTTATTGTTAAATTTGTAAAGATCGGAACCTTATATTTAGTTGCGTACCTTATGATGCTCAACGTTTTCGTAGTCACCTTCATATGTTGTTGGGAAAACTGTTATTTCTTCGATATCTTTGTACGTCATTGTAGTAAATTCAGTATGCCTTGAGGTGGATTCTTCCTCAGATTCATTCTCTTCCATCAAATTGGTTCGTACTAGTCATATAAAAACAGAAATGTTTATATGAACTTTAATATGATTTAACAAATTAATTAATTTTCACTCAACTATACAAATTATACATTGCCAATATATCATCGTAGTCTAGAGTTGATTGTAACGGCCCTTTGTAGTAAGGAAACATGATTGATGAATAGACAGGTGAATGGCTAAGACCCAAACTGTGACCCAACTCGTGTAATGCAACTGAAAAAAAATCCACACCCTCTAATAAGTCTGTGGAGTTTTCCTTCCAATTTTCATCGGCATCAAAATGTATATCACCGCCATAATTGGCCATCTCATATGGATAAAATGCATGTGCTAGTACATTTCCTGGGCCATCAAAAGGATAGCTAATAAAACGGAATAGTCAAGTAATTTGTTAAAATAATTTTCAAAGTTATAATACTTATCACCATGAAAATGAGAACCAAAACCAATTACGATATCAGCGGAAGGATCGTATATTCTTTTGAATTTTAAATTACTATAATTCGACCAGATATCAAAAACAGCTTTCATGTCACGAACAATTTTATCTTCCGGTACTTTTTCTATCCAATTAGCAATGCTAGAATTCAAATAATAAATGTGTTATATTACTCGATGGCCATGCTTGTTTTTATTTTGTAAGATTGAATATCATTAAATAAATAAACTGCAAACTTATGACGGTACTCACAAGTACTTTAAGTTGCGTTTCTGCCAATGTTTGCCTCCGACAATATAACGTTTCTTCCGGCTTTCATTTTCTCTATAACTGCTGATATCGGCAACTCCGCATCTCGGTGAGCTCATCAGCTAAATAAAAAATGAAAGTAATTAATGTATATCTTGTTCTGTTGTGGTAACTCTTTTCTTGCTTAAGTAAAAATGTTTGCTAATATTAATTCGAGTAAGGTTAAGTTGTCATAGTAAGGTAAGATTATTATAATTTCTCAATCAAGCTCTAATTACTTTTAATTCTTAATTATTCAATTTAAGAGTTATTACTTAAATTTATTTTCACTGTTTCTGCATTTTTCTTTAACGATTCCTACAACAGCGTAGTTTATAAATCGAAAAACATTTTTTGTTAGTTTAAGAAATCGAGATGAATTGCATAAAATTTCAATAAATGGTCAAATAAAATATCGTAAAAACAATATTTAATTATATACAACACGCATATACACATATACTTACTTTCAATGTTTCTTGATCTAAAATTCCTGTTTGATTTAAGGCTCCATATTTTTGAACATTTTTGATTCCATTTATGATTGCACTTTCATGATAAATTGATTCGGAATCTGATGAAAAATCATCTAAATAGCCATATTTTCGCATAAATTTAATCTAAATTTACATACATACGAAATAAAATCATGGAATTATCTATAAACCTGGTCATCTTTTAATATTAAAAATAACATACCAATTCTGGGGATGGAACTTCAATTTTTAATGTTTGTCCCGTTGTTATTGGATTACTATTTATCAATTTCATAAATAAGATCATAAAAATTGATAATATTAAATATGTATCCATGGTTAATTTTGGTCAACTGACAATCAAAATTAAAATAAGAATAAAAATTAATCTGTTTTCGTTCAGCACAATGCGAACTCTAAAAATTTGCAATAAGTTTCTGATGAAATTATTCTTTGACTGATATTACACAGAATTGATGGCGTCAAAATTTATGACCGCAAAATGTTCTTATCAGTCTTGAATTATGCTTAAACTAGTGTGTATCAAAAATGTATAGATTTTTCTTTCCATCTAAAAAATGTAACTAGTCAAGGCTGGGGAAATGCGTTTACGCAAATATGCCGCATCTCCACATATACTTTGGACTACCGACTAAAAGCCTCAACCTACCTGACTGCGAAATGATTATGTTCAAAAATAGAAATATACAAGGATGCGTTAAAAATATTATTTTTCAGTCCATAATGATTGAACTAATAAGCTTAACAATTACATGTAATATACCTATAATAAAAATTTTTTTTATTGAAATATATTTTCTAAAAATTGGTCTGATAATTTTGTGATATTACATTACACAGAACTATAATCGTTTAATTTAAATTTTTTTAAGTGTACATCTGTTCGAATTAAATTTTTAATACACTTCAATTATAATGAACTCCTAAATAATAATATGGACTACGGGTCATCACGGTCATTCTGATAAAAAGCTTGAATGAATTCAAAAAGCTTTTAAAATAAAATTGTTTATAGAATACACGTACGTAATGTGCTACACAAATAAATATTATTTTTGTATAATTTTATACATGTAATTATGAGCAAGCATAAGCATAATGCCTTTTTAAAGTTATGCTGACTATTTTTAGCTTACATAGACAATTGAAATGAGATGCGAAGTGAAAGTAAAAAGAAATTTTGTGCTTCTTCTCGCTTTATATATATGACTTTCTTAATGCGATCAGAAAATGTGCACAAAAATGTATCGCGGAAAAGCTTATTGAAATTTTTCTTCTCGAGACATTAATTTTGAATAGGGAGATATTTTTTGTGAATTCTTTTTCTATAAATGAGGTTAAATTTTTGTTTTTTTTTTTTAAATTAAATTTCCGATTCATTTTTTGTCCATTTAGTTCATAAAGTTATGGGTCAAATGTTTTTTTAGTTATTTTTAAATCGATGTCTCTTGTATCAAATAATTATTGAGATTACGAATGTTTTGTATTTAACACATGCAGTAAATTTATACTTTGAAATTTCATTACTGAGAAAAATCATCTAAAGTTTTTTTATAATAAAAAGGATATAATTTAGATTTATTTGAATTTATTTTTAATTATTACAGATATTATTTAAAAAATATTTCTAAAAAAGTTATTTAAATTACTTCATAAAAATCTGAATTATCTTCAACAACCTTTTTCCAATATAAAGCTAATTCTTCATAAGATTTGCCATTTCCACCTAAAATACGAACAGAATAATAATTAATAGTTTTAACATAATAATATACATTCTGGATTCAAAATGTTTTTTGGAAGAACTTAACTCAAAGCCTTGTGTAGTAAAAGTAAATTGTTTATTTATTTATTTAATTTTCTTGATGAATAAAACAACATTATATACAAATTTTCCTTCTATCTTATTTTCAGGAAAACAGGAATCAGTACAGGGTTATAAATACATTTATACAAACCTAGTTCTTTTGGTAATTCAGTCTTAACATTCGATGTTGATGATTTAACAAAAAGTCTTGACTTCATTTTCGCACTCATGAATAAACGAAATGTATTTAAGACAAAATTAATATGGTATGGTGCATTAACGAATTCCAAAAGTTTGGCTAAAAAAGGTTAATATAAATTTGTGTAGAATAAACTAAACATTGTTTATTATATACTTTTAGTTGGATAATTGTGCCAACTTTCAACAGATCTCTTTATCAAAGAAGGTGTTAATTGTAGTGCATGGCCCAGTGTTACTCCTAAAAAACAGATAGGTAGATAAGTGAAAATGATAAAAAAAATAAAGTTATAAATAAAAACTACCACTCATATCAAAAATTGCCGCAATTCCATAATATGATATATTTTCATCTGTTGTCAACAGTAGATCCAATATCATCTTTCCAACTTTAAAAACATCATTTTGCGAATGTTTTTTTGGATCGTGTGCTCCTGTTCTACATAATATGTAAAATAAATATTTAATATTTATTACTCAGGGAAAAAAAATTATTTCTAAAACAAATTCACATAAAAATAATGTAGTTTCAATAATTCTACTATTATGACTCAACTATATAATTAATTAATCGACGGTAAAAGTTAATTGATTCAAAACATAAAGTTACTTTTAACTATCTTAAATTTTTTTATTTACTTTGAATTTAAATTATACAATAATACATTTTCTTTTTAGTTTATTACTAGTCGAAATACCCGGCTTCGCACGGTAGCCCCGAACTAATATTAATATCAAAAAACTTTAATCCAGATTTTGTGCACTAAAAAAACAGAATTTCAAAATTTGTTAAATAGCCACTTCTCCGGTGCCTTAACACATCCAGTCTTCTAAATAGTCGATTCGGGTCCAACGCTAAAAACCGCCTTCTAACGTAGCCCCCGTCGGTGGCTCTGATCAAAAATATAACCAATCGGGTCTCCAGGCTCCTTATTTTCAAAATTTAAAAATTTTGAAATTTGTTGTATAGTCCCCCAATTGAGCCCTGGGACAACGGTTGGGGCTTTTCAACATTCAGTCATCTAAATAGTCGATTCGGGTCCAACGCTAGAATATTTTTCCGGAATATAACTAAATTTCAAAACCGGCTTCTAAAGTAGCCCCCGGTCGTGACTCGGATGAAAATTTCTAGTACCCTATAATGATCTCGGGTCCCAATGCTACTTAACTTCAAAATTTCAAAATTTTGAAATTTGTTGAATAGCCCCCCCAATTGAGCCCTGGGACAACGGTTGGGGGCCTCTCAACATACAGTTTTTTAAATATGGTTTTCGACTATATTTTATTGGAATATACCTAAATTTCAAAACCGGCTTCTAAGGTAGCCCCTTGCCGGGGCCTCGGATCAAAATTTCTAGTACCCTATAACCATCTCGGGCTCCAATGATACTTAACTTCAAAATTTCAGCCAAATCGTTCAAGCGGTTTAGACGTGATTGAGGACAGAGAAACAGAGAAACAGAGAATTTTCGTTTTTATATATTAGAAGATGTTACTAAAATCTGAAAAAACCTTACATGGGGTTGTTCATATTTTTTTTTCAATTTAAAAATTTATAAAAGTTTTGTTTTACACGAATTGCCCTGATCGTTTTAAGAATTTATCAGTCTGGTTGTTGTGAATAAATGAAGCATAAAAATTTAACTAAATGTAACCTGTAAAAGAAACTTCCGAAATATATACTAACTATTTTTTAGACTATAAAAATTTACTGTATCAAAATAAATTATATGTTTTCCCGTCATTTAATTTAATTTTAATTATAAGTCGCCTATAATTTAATAAGTAAATTATGATGAAACTAATATCTTTTTATTTTCCATTCACAATCAGAACAAAAAAATTGATTGCGACAACATCAGTAACCTTGTAAACGAAAATTATATAAATCTGCCAGCTTTTCTCCACACAAACCTTTTGAACCCATTTTGATAATTTTTTAGTTGAAATGAAGGTATGAAGGTATGACAAATTCGTAAAAAAAGTTATTATGAAATATGTATAAATTTTAAATGTCTTAAATTTGTACGCTGTTCATACTGTTAACAAACCTTATAACGATAACTTGACGATGTTCATCATCTTTTTTGTCCAACGGAAGAAAAATTCCCAATTCCAACAATTCTTGAATTTCTGGTTGAAAGGGATTTCTATTTGTGAACCATTCTGTGCGTTCAATTCGCATTTGTGCGAATCTAGAAATTAAATACATAGTTTAAATAAAAATATTATTTTTGACAAGAATTCTTGCTTGTTCAATGAAAATCATATTTTTTTTTCTGAAATGTGTTAGTTAGGCAGAGTTTGTTATATTTAAATTATGTATGTAAGTGGTTGTCTAACGCTTTCGTCTTTATAATCTTTTGAGCAAATTTTCCATTTATCATACGAGTATTTATTGGAGTCTGAAAGTGGCGTATGCGTATCAAATAATTATAAAATACGTTAGAACTTGAAATATGATAAATTCTTACTTTTACTGCACAAGAATTTTTGTATTTTTCTGTATATATAAATACAAATGGCCAATAAAATAGTTTCGTAATTAAATAATCCAAATTTGTACTTGAAATGCGTCTAAATATAATATTCCTCAAGCAAAAAATTTTTCATTGTAATTCGTAAATCCGATTAAGTACAAATATGGTATTTTTTATATTGTAGGAAGTTAAATTCTTATCTTAATTTATTTTATAATACACAGTAAAATAAAACTAGGTACTTAGGAACGATGAGAATTTAATTTTAAAACAAAAACCAATTCATAATTTTATTGATTCCAAACTCTCATCTCCTTGACAAATTCGAGAAGCTTAAACGTAATTGTTCCATTCATCCCTACTAATATATTTATCGTAATCCTGAAATATTGCAAAAAATTTTAATAATATTAAAATTTCAAATAATGATGGATTTAAAAACTCAATGAACTAAAAATTCCTAGTCCAAGGGAACTACATATATAAAATTTTTTTTTTGTATATATCTTTCTTTATAAACACAATCGACCCAAAAAAATTGTTTCTTGAACTTGTACTTAAACGCCTCTAATACTAAATATAATAATGCTTAAGTCATATTTTTTTTTTAATTGTAATTCGTAAATTCGATAAAGTACAAGTGGCATTTTACATTATGTAGGTACATAGTGAAATTCTTATCTAAATTCATTTTCTATATTTTATAATAAGTGCACAGTGAAAAAAAATGATTTAGGAACATTGATAATTTAATTTATAAACGAAAATCCAATTGTCGATAACATAAAGAATTGATTTAGATTTTAGAATATTGTTTTCAAAACATTAATTTGATAATTTGTTTTATACGAATTTCAATAATTATATTGTTATTTTCCATTCCTAAATTTATTTTTGTTTACAAACATTGAGTTAATCAGAAATATAATTTGAAGTTTACTATCGTTCCCGGCGTATAATTTTATTTTTTTATTTTCTTTCTTACTTAGCTTTTGTCCAAAATTTAATGTATACTCAAACGTTAATTTTAGCAAATTTAGTATTTATTTATACAATATGATAAAAAACATATAGGTACGTTTTTCTTATCAGGCCAATACTTACTTGATCAATTTTTTTTTTGATTTTTCTATATTATATTTTGTGTTTCTTATAAAATATAATAATATTAAATCTGTTTTAATAACTAAATTAATATTTTCATTATTTTCTTTTGAAATCCATTCTTTTAATTCCTTTAAAGAATTTTCCTTCAATTCAATATCTTCTTCAAATGTAATTTCAGTTTTCAGTGGTGTAACTTCATTCAACATTTTTTTAATTTTTTAATTTTATTTTTAATAATTATAGCTTCACGTAAATATGAAAAACATTTAATTATAAAAATATTATTTCGGTTGATTCGTGTTTGAAAACATAAAATCGCAAAGCTTCACAAAAGCTTCAAAATAACTATAAAAAAAAAAGATAAGTAAAATATATTTTGCGAAAATATAAAACTGAAAAGCTATTTTTACATAAAATACTTTTTTTTTTTGCCAAAAATATGAATGAACTTCATTCAGCAGAAATATAATATATATATTTTTTTTAAGTTTTAAGATACAAATTATTATAATCCAATTCGTGCTTGAAAGTAAACATATTGTGTCATTTAAATAATTTAATGAGTGATAAATAGTGACAGTGGCAGTAGGTATTTAAATGCGACTAATTTGGTAAAAAAAAACATTGAATCTACCTAACTAACTAAAGCACTAACTAAAGCAAAAATTCAAAAATTTTAAAAGTAAAATTAGATACTATAAAAAATTCCTCAAATTTCATCCTTTGTTTTGCAATCATTTTTATAAAATATTTTTGTGCACACATAAATGCAAGCATTGAACTTTGATTTTTGAATGTTTTATGAACATTGTTTCAATAAGATCAAAAAAATTATGTTAATAAATATTACATAAATAAAAAAAATATACGTATATGTTTATATTATTACAGCTTTCACTTTTTATTTATTTATTGTTTGTTGTTATTTATGGGTTTATTTTTTTTTTATGATAAACAAAAATATTGTTAAAAATAAAACCATATACGTAAATTAAAAACTATAAAAAATAATGTACTCCAAATATTTATTTTACAGACACAATTTAATTAAAGCTCTTTATATATTAAAATTTTTATTTTCTTTTTATTTTTGATCAATTTATTGACAACGAATGAGTGTTGTCTTTTAATTTACAGACATATATTATTTTTGAACATTCTTATCAAAACAAAGAGTATTAATGGATATTACCATATTGAAGTTTTGTTTTCATGAAATAAAATTCTATGTTTTTATTAAATTAATATTAGGTTCGTACATAAATGTGATACACACTTATTATATTTAAGAGCGAATTCATGTTCAAAATAAATGTAAGAGCAAGATATTGAAGTGTAAGAGAAAATATTTTATGTATCTTTTGAAACGGGATTGAGCAATTTATTTTTAAATGATTCATATTTATGCTACATGTACAGAACATAATTAATGTATTCAGTGCAAAAGTGAAATCTAGACTTTCTTTCTGCTGAATATTTAACTATATTTTAATATATCTCCTCAAGGAGTTAAAGTTAAATCATTGACAAAATAGACAAAATGCATTTCTTTTTGTATTATTTTACGATGGTAAAAACATCTGACAATATCTGACAATATCATTTAAATATTTATACGATGGGCGTTCCAATAAATTTCCCATTTGGATTCATTTTGAACTTCTTACTGCAATAGCTGCGATAAAAATTAAAATAGAATTAAAAATAAAACGATTTTTTTTTTTTTTATAAGTCAGCACCTTTCATTTTTTATTGAAAATAAACTTTTCTTTTAGAATTTTATAAATTCTGAATAACGATTAAGTAAGTTTTACTCTTTTTTTTTTACATAATTTTGTTATCAACTACAAATTATTTATTTAAAACTTAAAGTATATATTATATTTTATATTTAACTAACAAAAGCTTTTTTTCTTAAATTTTCTATATATGGCTCTGTTTCTAAAATTTCTTAAAAATTTATAAGAATTCAGATGTTCTTAGTATTATTTTAACCGTTTTTTTTTGAGTAAGTAAATGTCTAAATAGTTTTTTTTGTTTGAAGTTAATTTATCAAACTTTTTAACGTCTCCTTTAATAATATCACCTCTTTTTATTTTTCAGTAAAAATAGTAATTTTTTTTTCGTTTTGATTCACGGTTTCGAGTCACGGAAACTAGAATTAATTGTCAGTTACTAGGATTACAAAATTTAATGCGAATACTTTTATTCGTAGCGTTATTAGTCCAACAAATGAAATAAAGAAAAAAGGGCAAATAATCTTACTTTTAGAGAATTTTGCGTTGAAACATTGATATCGTTAAACAACATTCAAAATTTTAGTCATCGATTCACGAATACAACGAAGAATTTCATTGTCTTCAAAAAATAAAATAAAAAGGTCTCACTTCATTGAGTAAGGGGACGAGCCAAGCTACAAAAATCTGTTAAACTTTTTCAAATAGGACGTCTATTTACTGAGAAATCAGAGCAAACGTCAAAAAAAATGGTATCGAGTCACGACGAAACAGAGCCATATGTAAACTGAAAGAAATAAAATATAAATCCAAAATTGTATTAACATGATATCTTAATGCAACTTAAATGAGAAATTCGTGGCTAAAAATATGTATATTATTTATAATTTTTAATTAATCGCCTTAAATAATTGCATTTTTTATTTAGAAAATTTTCATATTAAGACTTAAAAGTACTGAATGTGTGATTTGTATAATACGATAAGAAATAAAAATAAACTTTTAGATTATAATATATTTTTTTTATAAATTACAATTGAACTCACGGTATGAAACTTACTTATGTCAAACTATCAAAAGCCCTGTGGATACACTTGCTACAAGTACATTATTAAGTATTTTGCATATATTATTAAAAGGTAGAAGAGAAAAAATTCAATTCTGAATCCTCCCAAATTGTTATTATTAAGTTAAAAAAGATTGATTTTTGTGGCATTTTCTTATAAGATAATTTAAGATTACAAAGAAGATAACGAATGCCGAGTTTGATCATGCTTCCTAATCTGTTAATTTAAGAAACTTTTTTTTTTTTATTTTTTTATTACAATATATTTTCTTCAAAGTTTTTTTTATTTCAATTCAATTTCGATACGATTTATTTTTCAATTTGGGAAATATTTAATTACTTATTATTTAATTCTATCATTTTTTAATGTCATTCTTAAATTTTGTAATTGCGATATTGCACGACTTTTACAAATAGTAGGTTCATAATTTTTGACACATGGCACACCAAAAATAAAACTTTTTTTCCACAATATACCTATTTTTTTCAAATTACTATTTTTTTTAAATCAAATAGATACACTTTGAATCTTTTTACTCATACAAATATTTGCTTTTCTTCTTAGACCCTCCATTATTTTAATTTGGTAAATTATCACATGATGAATTTTTTTTAATAAGATGGATTATCAAATATTTCGGTTTGATGATTCATATGTAGAATAAATAAATCGAATTTATGTTTGGTGGGTTTGATTATTTTTATCAGAATTTTTTACATATTTTTTATTAGAAATAGTGTTGGTATTAAAAAAAAAGAATCCAAGAACACAAGCACTACCTAAAACTTGTTTTGTGTCTTTATCTTTAGTTTTTACAATATATTTTAATAAATGAATTTATAATATACATTTTATATATATTCTTAATTCTATAATATATTTTTATTGTTTTTAGACCGTATTGAGCAAAATACTATTAAAATTGTTATTAATTTTAAAATTAATTGATATCTTGTTTTTAATTATAGTTAATTTTTCATCACAATCACAATCAAAATTTTATTTTTGTATTTACTACTTTGGTTATAATAATAATAATGGATTTACATCATCGCTTCAGTTTAGGACTGATAGAGATGCTTTTAGTTTTACTTACTTTTTTTTAGCAAATTAAGTCTACGTGTTTTGAATTAAAGTGGCAACTAAGTACAACCTATATGAAATATAAGATCAGGCTTAAAAACTTAAAAATCTAATATAAGCCCATAATATTATGATCGTTAATTCAATAATTTAATACATAAATTTCAAGTTGTAGTTTTTATCGCTTTGTTACCATAGTTTTGTCTTCTTTACTTATTTCAAATTTGTCTCAAAATATTGAAAAATTCGAAATTTTTATACAAAATCATTAATTAATGTAACTCTAAGGATCGGCTAGAATTAAAATATAAAAGTGGTTTTCAGACATAAAAAAAATTTATATCAATTTCATTTCGTACTTTTTTATATAAATTGATCAATCAATGAACTGATCAATAAATTATTATTAATGTTGAAAATTGTCAATTTTTGAAATCAGAAATGGCAAATTTCTTTGTTTTTCACTAATTTTTATTAAGTTCTTTCCCAAAATTTCTGCCGCTCAACGGAATACAAAGTTCAAATACTTCAAATTTTCAGTTTTTTAAATTATATGTTACGTGAGAATTCTAGCTTGTTGTAAAAACAATTTTATTTTTTACAAACAAATAATACGTATAAAATACTGAAGCGATCCTCAAATGAAATAAAGGAAATAATAAGTTTGTTAAAATATATATTTACAAAGTTTTCCAATAAACTAAAATCATTAATGTTAACAAAGTAAATATAATAAGCGCATTATTTTTTATTTTTACAATATTTACATTCATAAAAATAACAACCTTTAAAAGTAAATAGAATAAACAAATCAGCTAGTGTTTAAAAATAAACTCGAAAGAAAATAAATATTAGACGTGTACAAATCCCTAAGTGATAATTAACGTTTCATTTAAAATATATAAATAATAAGTTATTATGTCGGATAAGAGGACAGTATTGGTAAAAAAAGAAATACCAAAAATTATGTCAATCCTAATTATACAGGTACATTTAAATTACAAAAGTCAATTCAAGTTAAATTTTAAGTAGTTTAAAGAATTAAAATTCCCAGCACAATCAATGAAGCTTTTACTTTTCATCCAATTTACAATGTTGGGGTTATTTCATTTATAATGAATTAAAATGAAAGTTTTATTTGACTCTCGACTTAAAACTTAATAAAAAGTGTAAATTATATCTTGTTATGCTTGTATATGATTCAAACAAGGATTTTTTCAGCAATAAAATAGTGTTTTTGTCATTCTTAAAAAATTAAAATGGAACTATATATGGGGAAGGAAATCAAAGTTTTAATAATAATATCTAATTTTGATGGATTGCATTAATATATTTTTTAGTAATGGTTTTGGAAGGAATCCATTAAAAATGCTATATATATATATATATATATATATATATATATATAAGGTATATTAATATCTCATATTTATACCATTCAGCTCTCCTTCAAAGAACGCGTCGATGGTAGTTGATTCATTCCTTTTTCTAGCTTATCGGCATCACCGGCAGAAAAGCGATAATTTGCTGGCGGCCGATTCACTATTAAATTACTTCGTTTAACTGCTTGAGCAGAATCAGATGAATTTGAACGAAAATAGCGTCGTTTTTTTTCATCAGACTTAGGTAAATCGTATGTCTCATTCAATCGCTCATAATCTTTTTTGCCAGAATTACTCTTCCATGATGATTTCCTAATAGGTCCATTGGGTCGAGGATCTTGATCTTGATATGTTCTAGAAGATGAAATAGATCCATTTGATGACAAACTGTTACTGCTACCACTAGATTGCTTGCTATTTAATTTTGACTGTTTTTGACTTAATCCACTTCCTTCTCTAATAATAGTGAAACTAACATCTTCCGTAAGGTCTTCTTTTGATGATTGTTCAAGCTCGAGTAAAGCATCAGTTGAACGGCAATTTTCAACATCATGATAATTAATATTCCTAGAAGTCCAACCTTGGTATGAATCATTTTTCTTATTGTAAGTAGATTCTTCTTCATTTTCAATCAAAAAATCAGTTTGATTGCCTTCTGGTGAATTGACTTCTTCGATAGTTTTTAATGGAGAAATTTGAATGGTCTGTTGTTGTTGCAACATCTCGATTTCAGTCTTGATCGTTGGCTCAATGCCGAGAAGACCCAAAACTAACCGAGGATTGGCGATTACAAATTTTTCAAAAGTTTGAAAATCAATTTTAACTAAATCTGTTTGAGTTGATTTTGCGATAGTTGTGATAGGAGGAGGTAGAATACGAGGTGGACTGAATGATGGTTGATGCGAACTTATTACATGCGTTTCTTTATTAATCCTGCTAAATATTTGAGGATGTTGTGAACCTTCCAGGAGCATCAATTCTCTACCCCAAATTTCAGGTGGATGGGACGAACTTCGAGCAATTAAGCCGCATTCTTCAATATTTGGAACAGCTTGAAAATCATTCGATATATTTGGATTGGATCTAGCGGGATATCGACCTAAATCTATTTGTGATGCTATTGCTGAATGATAGGTCATTTCTTGTAAAGCATGTATAGCATTACGTACTTCTATACTTAGGACCGCCACATCTTGATGTAGCGTAGAAACTTGATTATCAAGGCGTTCTATTGAGCGCTGCTTTTCTTCAGATTTATTACATGATTCCAAATTTAAACCTTCAAGTGAATTTGACTCTTCTAAATTAGAAGAATTTGTTGTAACAGAACGTTGTCTTTCAACCCGCTCACGAACGGCAGCAAGTGACCGATTTCGAGATAGAAATTTACCATGCCGCGGACTGCTTGTCATAAGAGGTGAACCACGAGTATGATGTGGCGAAGGACTGCTATGATGAGACGATGCAGGGCCACCCTCGCCATTATCATTTTCCGGCTGGTTTTCGTCATCCTCACTTATGGAAGGTAACGGAAGTGATGGTCCTATATCCGAATCTTGGCATTCGTAGCCCTCTCGTAGGTTAAAAGTTAAATCATGTTGAATATCATTTGCAAATTGCTGCTGGTACTCTGGATATAAACGTAATACTTCAACTAAACCACCCATATGCATACACTTTAAGTCACAGTAGGTTAGAGCCTGTGAAATAAAAACAAAAAAAAACCATTTATATACTAATATTTACAAGAAGGAAAAAGCCTTAATATAATGTTATTTTCGATATATTTATTTAAAAAAAATTAGGTACTGTAACCAAGTGTAGAAAAATTGTGGCAATATTATTTTTGTGTGATAACTATCTACTTATCTTATATTATACTCAATTTGAAACATAATCAAAACTATTTTATGTTTATCATTCGAACTAAATCTAAATTGATTTATATGCAAAATTATATATTTATACAAAACGTATTTACCTACAATGTACAACATTCACAAATATATTCGTTTACAATAAATAGTAATATCAAAAGTAATCCTTTTTCATTTTCAATCATACGTTCTAACGCAACTTGAAATGTCAAAAATGATCATTTTTGAATTACAAAAATTAAAAGGTGTACTTTTACAGCTATAATAGTTTTGAATTGTAGTTTAGCAAGACAAAAAAATGTTAAGCAACTAGATTTTAATTCAGAAAATTACATCATTATCTCATTTTTTCTAGAATTCAAAAAGGATTACTAACCAATTTAATATTTTGTTTTCATTTCAATTTCATTCAATGAATCTGTGTACATACTATGTACGACATCAATGACATTTATTAATTACTTATTATGAAAGCGGATTAATTATTTTAACAAAAATAAATAAAATCTTATGAACACACAGATTTTGCAAGTAAATAATAAAATAAAATCAAAGCTTATTTCAATTAATTTTATGGGAAGAGAAATATATGTGTACATTTATTTAAATATGTTATGATATAATTTGCGAGTTATTAATTTAAATGAATTGAACAAGTATTTAATAAGCTTATGTTAACACAAATATATACATTATTGTTCAATAAATTATTTAAAAACTTATAAATGAATTTTGGAACATAATGTCGATGGGGTGTATTTAAATTTTATTTGAACTATAAAATATACCCACATCTGCGGAATATCACAGTCCAGAAATTGTCTATATAAAAATATTTCCCTGCATTCATTTTTGATCAGAAATATTTGAAAATACATAAATTGTTAATGTCCGCCAATTATATTTTCAATCATAATATTTTTATTCTTGTCTATTTCAATATGGAAATTAATAAATATTTCACATATGTCGTAAGAGTTCAACACGTTATTTTAATAAAATAATGAATAAATAAAAATAATCAAATCGTAAAAACTTTCGGTTTTATTAATTTTTGTTTTGCAAAACATTGAACTATTGAGTAAAACATCTTTGTAGAATTGTAATAAAATACAATTTTTTTAATAAATTTGCCATAATGCTATTTTTTAATAACATAAAACCACAAAGCATAATATTAATTTACATTTTAAATTATTAAATTAAAGTATAAATGGTATTATGTTTACAATAATCATAAACACTGTTGGTTATTTATTTAAATGCATAAATAATAAATACATATATATTATATTAAAATTATTCTGAAAATAAATATTATCATGGTTTAACACAAAAAAAAAATAGGTTTAACATTTTATTTCAAAAGAAAAACTTTAATATTTAAAATCTTTCGACATTTTGAATTATCATGCGATTAAAAACTTTTTTAAACTTTGAATTTTTCAATTTCAAACAAAATGAATTTACAATTTTCTATTCAATTCTGTATAAAGTTCCAAAGTTCAGAAATACATATTATTCAATGAACTTTACCAGGTGCTTAAATCTCATTTTATGAATACGAAAAATAAGTTTCAATTAAATTTTTTCAAGAAATATTTATAATATTATGCATTTTATATAATATGTAGAATGTAGATACATAGTGCGGTACTAATGATTTAGTACAAATATTTTTGATTAATATTAACTTAAATATTTAGAATTTTTTTTTTTAAATTTCTTCACTAACCTTTACATCACTACTGCTTCTAACAACAATTTCTTGTCCAGCACTATTTGTTGTTGTTGTTACTTGACCATTTGACGTCATTACTAAATGTACATTTATATCACAGCCAATTAAGTCACCCTTACCTGTATTAAAATAAATAAAGTAAATATTTGTTAGATTAATGAATTTAGAGTGTGTTATTTAATATTCTTCTTTTGTAAATATTAATTTACTATGTTAGTTAATATAGATGTGTGTTAAATATGTCATATTAAATAAATCTATTTTATTAAAAACATCTGCATAGAAGAATAAAGTTATATCTAGATTTTATTAGACCAAAAATTTGGTAAAATATTCTTCTAAAAAAAAAAATTATACTAAATTTAAAATAGACTTACAAACTTCGTGGATATTCCCAGAAGATTATATTCTCAATTTTATAATTTAATTATTGTGATTGAAGATAAGAATTCTATAGGAATTCTATATTATTTTAATGAGAATTTTTGCTACTTATTCAGCCACTTCTGTGATAAGAGTGGGCAGTTTATATACAAATAATTTATTTTGACAAGATCAAATTAAAATAAATCATGTATGGCTATGGTTACCAAATCTCACAAACTTCAAGAATTTATATTTTCAGCATGAAAATCGATTTGGGTATCAGAGTATTGGTATGATTTATATATTTACATATTTTAATCTTGCGGAATTACTTACAATTTTTTTTCTCTTATTTATATAAATCACTGCATTATAACTTACCCAATATAGCCACAACCATGTCATCTTTAATAACTTCCATGGAACCATTACAAAGATAATAAATATAATTTAATCCATCACCCTTATGAATGAGAAACTCTCCTGGAGCGCAAAAATTTGTTTTTATATGTAATGATAACAATTTTAGACATCCCTATATATTAGAAAAATATAAATAAAATGAAAAGCGATTTATTTTCATTTCTTTAAAACTTTATTTATTTTTTTTTTAATTAAATTTTATATTATATATTTTTTATATGAAAATTGACAAAAAAAAAATTTAATTTACTTGTTATAGGTAAAAATAAACTTTTTCAACCGAAATAAGAAATAAAATAATTCTCTCATTTTCGTTTTACTTTTCATTTAAAATAAAATATATATAATAAAATAAAAACAAAAGAAAAATTATTTTATTTTTAATGGTTTTTCATTTTTGATTTAATGGCGCGCGGGTTTTTTTTTTTTGTTTTCTGTTGAAATGTTAAAATGTACCTATGTATATACATAAATAAATACCATAATATGTATACTTAAAGATTATTTTTCTATTCCTGGCAAAAGTAGAAATAATTTAATATTATTTTTTATTACCTTCATTCATCTAAAAATATATTTTTAAAAAAAATTATTTAAAAAAAAAATATACTTCAGTCAATCATTTTCATTTATTCGCTGTATATAAATAAATTCAAATTTTATTTAATTTTCCGATTTGTGTTTGTAATAGTCACTCTTTATCATTTATCAGAATAAAATTAACTTTTCTGTAGCATTTTAAATTTTCCAATCATTATTTTGCTAGTAATTTTAATTCCTTTTTTTTTAACCAATAATCAATATATTAAGTTATTTCAATAACATTTTCAGGATATTTAGATAATAAAATTTACATATATAAAGGAAATTTATACAAACATTATACAAACATAGTTACATAAAAGTTCAACAGTTTGATTCAAGAAAGATCTACCTATGCATATAATCAAATCGGTTCTTTGACGATATCTTTATTATCAAAATCATTGGTATTAAATATTTTGTCATTACGGATTTTGTTCTTTCAGATTTTGTATGGGTTTTGTAACTATTTATTTTGAATTTAAAGATTTTGAAAGTAAGGATTTCGTAACTAAGAAAATAGTGGGACAACTAATTTTTTAATCATGACAGAGAATTAATTAACAATTTTCTATTATCTCGAAATATCATATTTTTAACCTTATGTGAATTTTTTTATTATTCTATGTTCTTATAAGATTATTTTTATATCGACTATATAAAAATGTCAAAAAATAATTTTTAAATTTTTATATTTTGTCCGCATAAATTAAAAATAAAAAAAAACTAATTGTAGAATAAAACACTTAACAGAAATTTTTTATAAGCTTAAATGTATAATGAAAATTTTTAAAATCTTTTCTCTAATGATAATAACTGCTTTGTTCTATACCTACCCACACATATTTGTAATGTTGTGTATAGAGGGAAATGTAAAGGACTCTGCGAAAAACACGTAGGAATATCTTCCACACAAGAAATTTTTATCTTTAAATTATCAATTTAGTTTAGTTATTATTTTTTTTATATTAGGCCTTCTCCCTGAAAAAAATTTAAGAATTTGAAATTCTGCATTTCAAATTCCTAATGTATTTTGTTAGTGTAATTTTATGTCAAAAAATTTTTTTCGGGAGCACACTTTTTTACTTTTTTTTTCTAATTTTTAAAATATTGTTATTTTGACGTTTATTTTGTTTGCTTTTTTTTTTATTTTGACAGTAATGATATTTCAAATTCATGAATTTCAAATACACGCTCTGAGGCGTGTTTCAAATATACAACAACAAAAAAATTTACACTAACAAAATACATTAGGAATTTGAAATATATGAATTTCAAATTCTTAATTTTTTTTCAGGGAGAAGGCCTATTATAATTTTGTGTATGTGAATAAAAATACCTCAAATGATAACAACTAAATTCTAGCTTTCTTTTTATAATAATATTATTTTTATCATAAAATTATATTGATTTGTGACTGAAAATCAAGTGGTACACCAGTGGTGGGATTCAGCCGGTTCGCACCGGTTCGCGCGAACCGTTTCTTAAAATATTTAAGATTCGCCCGAACCGTTTCCTAAAAGTTGTAGGTTCATACGAAAATTGCCTGATAAAGTTTTTAAATAACTATTCACTGTTTTAACAGTCCCTCCGTGGCAATTTCTCAACTATAGTTAAAGTACATACAATTTAAATTTACATTGAAATTTGTATTAAAAATAAAATTTGAATTATATAAAAAACATGATGTTTGTCTTTCGGTCTAAAAATTTAAAAACTACTTTCACACGATGAGTATCTCGACAGGTGATGCGCGTAAAATTTACAGTAAAACTATTTTTTTCTGGCTTTTTTATTAATTTATAAAAGAAATATTGGAAAAATTGACAAGCGTTTTTATTTATTTATCTGAAAAATCTCCTTTTTCTTTAACTATGTTATGTGAATACTGTGAAATGAATAAGAGTAAAAACATGCTTTTACAAAGTAATAAACGTGTAACAACCAAGCCTGCTTGGAAATTACAACATTTGAAACATCAATCTAAAAATTTATCAGTTTTTATGAAGGAGCAAGTATATATATGTTCTGGAAAGGTCTTTAGAATCTAATTAAAAAAATTAAAAAACCTTTTTAGAGGATTCGAAACCACAAAAAAAATTGTATTATTATTTTTTTTACGGAATGCGAACCGGTTCTTGAATGTTTTGAATCCCACCACTGGGTACATCGCTTTCTTTCAATTGTGAGGAACTAGATAGATTTTTGCTTGAAAATTAATGTATATCGCTATACGTATAGTCATTAAGAGAAAATAAAATTCTTTAACCATAGACTTCACAGATAAATGTAATTATTCTCAATTATTAATACAAGCCCATTTTGTTATCATAGAATTACCTCCTAAATTTTTTTTTCATAATATAAGATTTCGTAGATATCCCACATATTTAATACACATATACACAATGTACGGACACAAAACATAGTGTTAAAATAAAAATCATAACTTCTCAAGCATAATGTGATGGATTAAAATAAAAAAAGAAGGCTAGGATATATTTTTTCCGGACAATATAAAAATTCAAGTTTTTTTTCCTTGCTTCCACAAGTGTTTATGCTTTTTTAAATAAGTTTTATTGTGTGTGAAATATAAAAAGTGGATCAAGCACACCACATTGAAATAAAGGATTTAACTATTCATAAATTAATAGTCCTTTTTATATTTAGATTCATCTATTTAGTAAACAAAACATTTTCATGATTTGTTATTTTGTTTTTAAGATTATATGGTCAGATGCTGATAAGCCTCTCTGACCAATTTAGTGATTTTTGCATGAATTTACAATTTAAAAAATTATTTTTCTAGTTATTTGTTTTGTAAATTTTTTAAGAAGTATGGTAAATCCTTTTGTGTTATAAATAAAAGCGTTAGGCATTAGAATAAATTAATATATAATTTGAGAAAAGATTGGTTTGGTACGAAAAGCGAACTATATAATAATTTATTAAAGAACTAAAAATATTCCTTAAATTTAAAGAATTTCATTTATGCGATTATATGAGTATTCACAACTTGAACCATTATAATTATTTTATAATTTTTAAATAAAGCCTTGCAGAATTAAAAATAAATAAATTTCATGTTCAATCAAAATAAATGTGGTTCAAATACCTGTCTCTTTCAATTCACAAACTATTCTTATTTTCAAAGAAAATAATGTCAGCACTTGATGAATAATTGACTTGACATTATTTCCTTTTTATTTCTGTATTCAAACAAAAACCAATCTAATATTTTAACATGTATAAGAAATCATGACATATCTGTATGTAATGTACTTAAATATGTGTATGATATTGCATGCAGTTATAGTATAATGCAAATAATATTTTTATTAACACCAGAATATAAAAAAAAAATATATGTTCCTAATACATCATGTTATATTTTATAAAATCATTCCCAAATAGAAATACTTATCAAAGAAAATTTCACCTTTATGATTTTATAACATTTTAGTTCAAAAAATACAAATAACTAAGAGAAAATTAATATAAATATATAAATACAGTTCTAAATTTTTGGAAGCTAAATGAAAACCATACGATTATTTATTATTATACCCTTCCCAGCAGTAAAAATTTTATATTCTAACTATTTGCATATATAACAAAAAATGAATTTAATTCAGAATTTAATTTTGAATTTGTTCTCATGTATCGTGGAGTCGTAGTTACATATTATATGAATTGATTATAAAATTTATAACAAAATCATCTTTTTTCTTAATTTAAATATTTCCGTTTCGATAAGTTTTGTGTAATAAATTTTTATTTTCTATGACTTAATGATATATTTAGGTCACAAGCGTTTGTATTTAGATGAAAATTCAAACAAAATAGAACATTTGGATAAATTGTTATTGGTAAAAGGAAAATTTGTGATGGATTATAACCAATATCAAATAGTGTAAACATACCAACCACGAATTTCCTTATTTTATTGAAACTAGCTAGTAATAATTTTCAGATCTTAACTATATGTAAGAACATTTGAATAACATTAGCTTTTAACAAGGTTTATATTTATACTTAATAATTATCATCAATCATAATTTGCTCAATTTACAAAATGCATACATTGTGTGAATATATGTATTTGTGTAGATTTTTGTTTTATCTTCACCTGATGAAACTTATGTATATGAAAATTTATAAATAAACATATCTTTAATTCGTTTTACACTGAAAAAAAGTCTAATTTCATTTTAAATCTCAAGTTTCTTCAAAATATTTCATTTTCATTGAACGCAAATATTTATATAAATTTTATTTTCTTTTTCGTATAAATATTATTCATTTTGATAAATTGATTTAAAAGAAAAGGTCGAAAATATTGAACCTATCATTTATTTTATTTTAGCAAAAAAAAAAAAATGAATTATTAAAAAAAAATAAGTTATTTTAAAATAATATACAATATTTATGTAAGTTAGAATGGTTCATTTTTGGGGCTCATTATCAAAATGTCGTCCGAAGATCTGACGGCCATCCAGTCCTTACGTCGAGACAAAATACTTTATTCTGGATTTTCCATAATTCTGTTTTCCTTATCAAGTGCAAACGACATTGTTTGGTATTTTTTGAAATTTTTATTCACCTTTCTTTTTCCTCATAAAATAATCTGGAATTTTATCTAAATTTGTTTTAAATTAAAACTCTAATAATTTAATCCTTAAAATTTGATGAACCAAAAATATTGAAAATTTTCATTGGAAACGTTTATTTATGGACACAAAAATAAAAATACAATACAAGTTATACAAATATGCCACATTTTACAAACACGTTTTTGTGTAAACGTATTGGGTTTCTTGAGTTAAGTTTTCAGAATCTGCAAACGTGCAAAAATAAGATTTGTGAACAAGTCTAATGTACATACGCATGTAATATAGTTACACACATTATAATATTTATAGATTTTATTTTACAGGTTTATCTTAAAAGAAATTATTTAAAATTATTATTCATTTCCTTGACAGAATATGATTGAGATTTAAATAAAAATCATCCTTATCAACAAAATTTATATTTATGTTAAAAGAAAATAAATAAATAAATGAATTCATAAAGCATAAAATGATACAAAAATTTAAAAAAAAATGTTAAATTTTTTTTTTTATGAAAAATATTAACATGTTACATATTTATGTAGGTCTATATCTTACTATTACTTTATGTATTTCTTAAAGCACGTGCAATCTTATTGATTTATTTAAGTTCTTAAATTTAATTTTTAAAAAGCTTTAGGTATTTCCGATAATATGAAATGGAGCTAATAATAAAGTTAAATTTTTTCTGCAAAACTAAGTGATAATAATCAATGAAAATATTTCTTTTTTTCATCAATCATACTGACTGTAATATCATGATATCCCATCAGTATTAGCATATATTATTAGAGAGATTCTCATCTGAACATAAAAGATGAATTTGTCGAACAAAATTTGCAATCATCAAAATTTATTTAAAATTTTAAAATTTTTTGATTAATCTTTTAAACTTAAAAATAAAAAATAGGATGAAAACATTGGTTTTTTTTTTTGTTTTCGCATGGATTCGAACTTGATTTCAACCTCCGATGAGATGCCTTTCACAAAACAAACACTTTGTTCAAGTTGATAAATCGATATACCATATACAAATTCTATTCCGACATTTTGAAACATTAATCAGAATTTTCAAAACATAGAAGTATATACTCATATGAATTACGTATATTTATAATATATTTTGCAAAAAAAAAAAAAATAAACGAATAAATGCATTTAAAAATAATAAAAAATGTATGTCTAAAATATGTCAGAGACATTTATAAATGAAAAAGCAAAAAAAAATATATACTTTTGAAGATAAAAATCATTTTATTTTATTCTCTATTTTAATTAAATACAAAATATTTTTATTAAAAAAAATGAATTAAAATAAAAATAACTTATTTTTATAAAATGAATTTAATAAACCTTGAAAAAATATTATTATAATTGCAACAAAACTAAGTTAATTGAAAAATTTACTTTTGATAGTAACATTTCTCGTATATACACACATTACATATTTTCGAAATTATCATCGAGCTAGTATAAATGTGTAGTTTATAATGCCAATAAACCAAAATTTTGAATTATAAATTATATAAATACTCGAGGTCTTAACCTTCGGTCGATTTTCGTTTTCAATAAAACATAAATTATCAATCTCCCAAAAATAAATAAATATAACTCATCGACCAAAAAACATATATAACTTCCAATATTATTTTTTGTAAAATTTTCCCGTATATAAATCCAAAAAAAAAACACAAATAAATTAAGTCTAAAATCATTTTCAAATTAAATTTTTTAATATGCGTTATAATTTTTAAATAGATGAAAATAATTTTATAATCCAATTAATGGATAATAAATATACCAAATTTTCTATTTGGCTTTCTGCCCCAAAAAAAAACAAAATATATAATTATACATTTTTTTTAAAATAAAACTATACCCTTTTTTTTTTGACAAATTATGCTATTAATAAAAATAAAAGGTAAATTTTATTATTATATTCTTTGATTCTTTAAAGAAAATAAATTTAAGAAATTAATGATTTACAATGTACGAAGAATAAAAAAAAAATGTTTTTTTCTTTTTAATAATGTAATTATTATTAATGGGCTCAAGTTTTGGGTTCTTCTTATAACAAAAGTATATTATTATTTTTTTTATTTTTATTTTTCTTTGATGAAAAATAAAAAAAAAATAAATAAATAAACAAAATTAATCTTTATAAGATCCGGATACGATTAAGTGAGGCTATATTATTATACAAAAATTTAATTTTGAAAATCAAATATTCACTTTTTTAATATGAAATAAAATTCATTTACACTTTAATCCGGATTTTTCATTGGAGAACTTGGTAAGAGGTTTTATTTAAAACGTAGGTATATATAGAATTTTGGTTAGCTTTTATTTGGGTCATGTAGTATTACTTTTATATAATAAACTAATAATTATTAATGAATTTTTTAAGCGAAAAATTATTTCCGTACAGTAAAAGCAAAGGTTCTTCCAAAAATCTGCACTTTCAGATAAAATTTTTGAAATATGAACCACTATGAAGAATATATAATAGTTCATCCTTTTTCCTGAAAATGCAATCACATTGTTTTGGCAGAAAGTAGGTACTCTTCTCACACTGAGTATAATAAACAAACTTTCAAATAAACTTATAATCATTTCTTTTGTATTTTCAAGACTCTGTCTTGTTAATAATAATAAAAAAAAGTTTTTACATATTTGTTGAAAAGTTTTTAAAATTATGAAAAGGAATTTTAGATAAAAAGATAAATTTACCTGTGATGCTTGTTCAAAAATAGGTAGCTGTAGAATTTCCCTGTGCAAATGCATCGAAACATCACCACGGAGTTCTTCGGGGAATTCTTTTAATGTCTGAAAATAGAAATTTATAAAATAATAGTTAAGTTTTCTTTAACATTAAACAATTGAAATTTAAACATTGTATATTTCAGGATCGTCTTATTGTCAAGACATTGTAATCAGTTTTTGCCTAAGAGTATTAAAGGACACCCTTACAAATAATAATAATCTTATAATAACACGCATTTAGGTCGACTATAATTATATACACCAATAATAAAATATTGTAAAACAAATAGATATTACTATTTTCTAATAATTCAAAAACTTCTTAATCTCTAGTGAATCTTAACAAAAGAATTAATTTTTTTTAAAGAAAATTAAAGAAAAAAGAAATTTTCTTTTCTTATAATGATTATATTAAAGTTTTCTTCAATTATTATTAGACTTTAATCCGAAAAATTGTTAAATTTATTTCATATATAGCTTGATAAGAAATTATTATTATCAATTTTTTGTTTTATTTCTTCGTAACAATTAAAAGTTTTGGATGGAAAAAAAAAAGTTAACAGCTTAGTCCAAAATATTTAGCACCGAAAACTTTTACTCTTGCGATTTTCATAACATGAAAAAAAAAAACTCATCTTCTTAATTTTTTTTTTTTATTATTAAAAGGATTATCTTTATTTGTATCGAATAAAGACATTTGCAATTAAAAAGAAAAATTTGTTGTTGAAAAGTTTTAATTTTTATTTATTTATTTTTTATTTTGAAAAGTTTTGAAAAACTTTCATTCATAAATTTAGAAGATAAACTTAAAGATAAATAGAACTCAGACTCCATAAATAAATGTCAAGATAAAGAGAGAAATATTATTGTTTTCGAAATAATAGGCAATATTTTGTTATTTCGCTGCGTTACTTCAATAGAATAGAATTTAGAATTTAGTTTGATGCCTATTTTTCAGCTGGTCAACTGTCATAATTCAACAAAATTCCTGGAATTTGTTTATTGAACTTTTTTAAATATTTGAGAAAAATCTTAAAGATTTCTAGAATAAAATGAATTATCTACCTCACAGTTAAATATCGGACAACTGTACTTGTTTAAACTGAATATTTTTTTAAAGTAGTTTCGATTATTATCTTAATCATAATCTAAAGTTGAAGGCATTATACGTATTTGAGAATTGTTAAGCATATGTTATAATATTTGTACATATATTTGCATATTATTAAAATTGAACAAAATAAAGATGAACTTCTGTGTAATTAAAATTTTACATTTCCGCAATCAGAGACATTAAGTATATACGCTTTTTATACACTTGGTTGTGTATTTTCTTTCAAAACAGAGTGTTATAAATTCAAATTTTAATCATAACTATAATTTAACAGATGATGTTTCTAGTGTGCATATGAATTGATCTAATTGGTTTTTTTTTAGATAGTATATAATTTCTTTCAGAAAACTATTCTAAAAGTCTAACCTTCATTTTAAACTTTTAACATAATCACGAGAATAAATCTTTAATTACATCACATTTTTTTTCTCGTATTATTAAAGTAAAAGAGAATAGTTTTATCAAACTTTAAATATCTTTAAATAATTGTAAATCAATATACTATGTCTGAATAAGTTTACTTTCCTTTTCTGAAAATAAACACATAAATTCTTTCTTAACTTTACCACATTGAATATTGTTCTTCAAATTTCCAATTTACATAATTATTAGTTAAAAAAAACTGACAACATATTGCACATAAGAGTCATACTTATGATTTTATCTATATCTGTTTGACTTATACAAAAGTTTCGCATAAGTTTTATTTATTCTAAAACATTAAATTCAATATTTTCTTGAATTGTTGTGGCAGTAGTATATAGTAGTCGTGGCTTATAAGCTTTGATGTAATTAATATTATAAAATAGTGTTTAATAATTTTCCAAGAAATAATGTCAGTTAACTAATATTTCTTCTAAAAATGATTTAAATATTTCTAGAAAATTTTCGCACTTCTGTTAAAAATACTAAGAAGATAATAATTTACTGGCAAAATAACTATAATTGTCTTTCGTAACTACCTATATTTTTGAGTTTTTTTTAGAAAACATTTTTCTAGTCCCAATATAAGTGGAAAAAAGGAACGTCATTAATTTATAGTTTAATTGATAAAAAACTACTTTGGCTTTTTCGAAAATCATATTTTCATAAATTTTGTTTCTTATTTTCATATGCAAACTTACCTCATAAATATCAATGCCATGACTTAAGGACCAACTGGTCTGGAAAAAATCTTGTATTCTTTGTTTCAATTCTTTGGGCATCTGTGAATGAAATAAAAACTTTAGATATTAAAAATTTGATAACAATTGGAAATTCATTTAACAAACGAGAACGAATAAATTTATTTCTATTAAAATAGAAAAACATTTATTGATTTAATCTGCTTATAAATATATACAGACTCGTTTTCGAATCAGACTACTAATTTGTTTACTTTAAATGAGTTATAATAACCAAACATTCTTTAACAGCAAACGAAATTAGCGTTAAAAATGTATTAATCTTGTAAATTATGTTGAAGAAAAAAAGCATGAATATACGAAGAGTTGTATACATTATAAAGAGTAGACCCCATCCACAAATTGTAGACAGACTTTTATTCATTACTAAGACAGCCCAGTTGCATTTGGGACTATAAAATAAAACATCATAGATGAATTATTGATTTGAATAACACCCAGTATTTCAATAAGGAAATTTAATAAGGAGTCAAATTATTTCATTTTCTTCCGCCTTATAAATCATTAACATTTTCTTTTCTTAGTACATATATATTAATTTTAATTTAATGGAAATTACGACATGAGATTGTGTTTCAAATTTAAAAATAATTGATATTGTATTTATCTCTATATACTTAAGTATATTACATATATGCGTACATACTGATAATACTAGTGTACCAATATTGATAAAAGATTCTATTTATTGGTCATTTCCATTTTTAATTAACTATACATTCAAATTCACTACAATTTTTCATAAAAGAAATAATATAAATGTAAACTAACATTTTAAAATAATCAATTCCTGAATCCATTATAATTTCAACCCAAATAAAAATAAAAAGAAGTTGAAAAAAAAAATGTGGAAAATAAGAAAAACTTATAAAATTTGAACTTTAATGAAATTTTACATTAACCCAATTATGTTATCAAGTTTCCTTTTAATAAGAGAAATTTATCCTTTTCTTTAATATACTTGAAATGAAATTGTTTTAACCATAGGTACTACACTATAGTACCGAGCAAAAAAAAAAAATTTTCATATAATAATAAATGTATGTACATATAAATATAATTTTGAAATAATATAGTACAATATTTTATCCTTCCTGCAACATAACATATACATAATGTATAGGAAAAACAAAAAATTTTAAATTTCAAGCATTATTATAATTTTTTTTTTGTGTAGGTACCTGATGTAATGCAATAAAATCCTTTAAATCTCTCCATTTACTTTCATATAACGAACGCCTCGAGTACATCCTTTGAATAATAGCGGTTACGTTACCAAATACAACAGCATGCATGAGAGCTTCATTTTTTATTTCGTTTAATTTTTTTTATTTTTTTTTTTTCATGAAAAAGATATAAAAAAAAGATAAAAAAAATGAAAAATAGCACAATGTATGTAATATGATAATATTTTCTATAGGGATCGTCAGCATGATGTAATTTTCTTATTTTGTAATGATAATATTTCAATTTTATATCTAACACTGCGTTTAAATTCCTAGGTTATAAAATAATGAAAATTATAATATGTAGATTTAAGATAATCTAGTTAGACTATGCGATATTGACATTTATAACTTAATTTAATCAATACATATATCCTTTTTAATATCTTGGAAAACTATATTTAAGAATTTTTTTAATACCGTAATATGTGAATTAAGTTCTTATCTCATTTGTAAATTCTTCAAATTCAATAATTTTTATTTCTAGTTCTATTTCACTAGATTAATTAAGATTTTAAAATTTACATAGAAAACGGTGACTGACTTTTTTCAATAGATTATATTAACTTATAGTAATCGACTTAATGTAGAGTTTCTTTTAGTTTCTTAAATTCACAAAGGTTGTTTTTCTTTAATTGAAATTTTCGAAAGTGCTTATATCTTAAACAATATTATTTCCAACTAAATATTTATTCATTGAGAAAGAGAAACTACTATATGTTTACCATTCTACATTAGTGAAATTTAATATGCACATTAAATATGTATATAATATAATATATGCTAAACATTTTTCAATAGAATTTTCTTTTTTAAATGTTATTTCTTATTTACTTTTCTACATTTTAAATAATTTTCTTGAAACAATATTATTTTAATTATAAGGTGTATTTGCAAAAAAAAAAATATAATAATAATAATACGGAATTGTTTGTCATATTAAAAAAGAAAATTGTTTTTTTTTTTTTTCATTTCCTAAAATTTCAATTTAACATATAATATATAATTGAAAATAAAAGGTAAATTGTGTTTAAGGTTAATGCCTTCCATTAGAATAAAATTGAATTTATTATTTCTTATCAAAACACTCATACATAATAGGTTTGTGTACTTGCGTGGTATTTGTGTACGTACATTATTATGTTTATGAATTTTTAAATTCTGAATATTTATTAATAGAAATTTCAAATTTAAGTAGGAAAAATCTCATTCATCAATTTTTTATTGTTATACAAAATTAGTCAACAAAAATATAAACATACATTATATTTTTCAAATAAATTTTTAAAATAAATTAGGATGTTATACATATATGTATGTTTGACTCACAATAACATCCTTTTATATTAATTATTTTCCAGAAATTTTATCTATGTACATATTCTTCATAATAAGTATATTAAGTATCTTTGTTTGCCAAGTGTAATGAATTTGTATTTCGTTATTATAAAAGAACAATAAAAAATTTAATTTAATTTAATAAAATTTTAATAAATTTAAGAACATTTAGAGATCGGAACTTTGCACGATTTACCATATACAAATGTTTTTTTTATACCTAAAATCAAGGTTCTCTTTTGATTACAAAAACAAAAGAGTATTATATGAGATTTTCGCTTGAACAATTCTAAGTCTAGATTTCTAAAACAAGCTTTTCCGAATGTTTGAACAAAATAAAATCTCAATTTCAAAATTCTTTTCTTTTAGAATTTTTAACTAATTAAAAAAATAATCAATTGTTAGTAAAATAAAATATATAAATTTAGTTCACTTACCTCCTATTAACATCATTAATATACTGAAAACTTTTTCAGCAACTGTATTTGCGGAAACATTACCAAAACCAACTGAAGTTAAGCTAGTGAATGTGAAATACAAAGCGGTTGCATAAGCTTCAGCATTTGATATATTTGCAACAGGAACTTTTAATCGTTCAGCTAATAAATTCAACCAACCTTTGAAAGAAAATAAATAATAAATTAGATTAATTCTATAAATATAAGTTAATAGTTAATAGTTAATAGTTAAAAGATTAGATATTTCATAATTGATAAGTTGTTATTCTTTTCATAATCGTTTTTATGATTGCGCTGATGGCAAGAAATATTCATACGAACTTTTATAGCCCAAAAACATATCTTATATTATATTTCATTTTGATCGAACTCATTTCTGGAAAAGATATTTTAAATTTGATTTTTTCCAATGAATTTAAAAGAAAATTGTTTGAAAATTTTAATAATATGAATTTGATTTATCATATAAATCTTAAATAGTCAATATTTCACATCACAAGTTAAATACATTTTCTTCACATTACAGATTTCTTTTTTCTCTTTTAATAAACAAATCAATTTAAATTTGTGATTTGTATGCAAATAATTGGTTGAAATTTATTCACCCATGAAATCATTACATTATACAATATTGCGGAGTTTGAATTTAAGTAGGTATATGTGAATGTTATTTATATATTTTTTTTAAATATTATTTGAAAATTTTGAATAATTTTGATTACAAAATTCTCTTAAAATATTGATAAGTTCAAAAACTCAGTAAAAATTTTCAAAAAAATTATGCAAATTTATGATAACTGTTGAATAAGTTCGTATTTATGACTTATGTTTCACAGAACTAAATTACGATAAAGAAAGTTACAAGCTATAAATATACTGAAAAAAAAAATCTTACGCCATAAACGTATTATAAAGGCTATTAAATACAGATTAAGTTTCGTATTTTTTAATGAAATTATTAAAAATCAAGATGGACCTTTATTGTTGAAATAAACTGTCATTTCTATAACATTAAACTTGTCCCTCTATAAAAAATATAATTCAAATCAAACTTAAAATTTGTAACAATAATTCCCAATGCTGTGAAATATTTCTGTGTAGTATAGATATATTTTTGTTTTTATCACTAAAAAAACAAAAAATATCAAAAAAGAAAAACCATTTTCCTAAGAGAATATAGTAAACATCAAATATAAGTTAATCCTTCAATTCTCTGTACGTAGTAAAATGGTAAACAAAAAGCAAAAAACAACCATAAGCATAAATAATCTTTTAAAAATTCATGTTCAATTTTTTTATCCCGTTCAATAAACATAAAACGAACAAAAAAAAAAATAAAGCTTTTCGTAGCATATATATGAAAAACAAAAACCAAAAAAAAAAAAACATTGGAAAACATTGATAAATCAATTTGTAAAATATATATGAACTGTCGGAGAGTACATTAGATATATATAGAAAGACATATGTGTAACATGCCAAATTTATTTATTTATTAGTTTCTACAGAAGCAAATTTCGAAAAAAAAAAAAAAAATAATTTTATTTAAAAAAAACAAAATTTATCTACTCTCCATCTTGAATTATATTTCCAAATATTTAAAATATGCGAGACGCAGCAATTTTTTTTTCTATTCTAAGAAAATCTAGTTTTTATCAAAAGAAAAAAATCTCGAATAATACAATTTTATTGACTACCATTAATTTTGAAATTCAAGAGCATGTTATAAATTCAAGACACATAGTGTCCATCCATAATGATCTCTGGGGATTTCATATTGTTTTTAATTGAGTTCGACTTGCTTAAGTGGACTATTGTTGGTATACTGAACTGAAAAGGATATAGAAAAGACTATATTGTAGAAAAATTCGAAACACTTTACCTCATTAGTAACGACCAAATTTATTTTAATTAAAAAAAACATTAATTTCAGCACTAGTTTTTGTTGATTGATTGTAATTTTAACAAAAATATCAAGTATTAAAAAAAGTTTATTTGAAAAACAAAAGCACAAAAAAACAGAAAATAAATTTTCATCCATAAATAAAATTGTCACTATCTTACCAATGTCATTAATCAATTCTTCTTTTTCAGCAATAATATACCAAATGCAGGCTAACCAATGTGCAACCAATGAAAAACTTAACATTAATAATGTTAAAATTAATGCAGTATATTGTGAATATCGATCCATTTTTTGCAATAATCTAGCTAATCTCAATAAACGTGTTAGTTTCACTAGATGAATATGTGATTCCTGCAGGCAAAAAAAAAAATAAATGCATTATGTAAAATTTATTGTTTTTTTTTTTTTTAGTTATTGGTTATTTTTTTTATTAAGATAATAAATGTACCTAGTTATAGTGAAATATTGGTTTTCATAATTTTTGATTTTAAATGTGTATGTGAAAGCAAAATTAAACCATATGTCAGCAATAATATTTTTCTATAGTAATTACATTTTTATGTTCTGAATTTATTACACAATATTACATACACTTTTTTTTATTCTCTTCCAACCAATTTTATATATTTTTTTTTCATTTTAAACTTATGTTTCACGATGTTGATATTCCATATATTCCATATATTCCATATGTATTATGTATAAATAAATGTAAGTCCAAATAAGAAATTATGAATTCTATAAGCTTACAATTGACATAAAACTTTATGATTTTTAATGTATTTTGTTTCAAAAATATATCTTATTGAATGAGCACATTACCTTAGTTTATGATTAGAAGAATTATTCATAATGAAATAAACTTGGTTATTATGGCTTCAGATTTGTAATAAAAAGAGATATATCTTGAATTGAGAAGGGCTTAATAAAATAATTTAATTTTCGTTACATTTATATCATGATAGAGAACCTTCAATATTGTTCATATATATACTAATATGAAATCTAAAGAGAAAAATTTAGTGTAGAAAATATAATTCATTTAACGTGACATAACTCTCGAGATGTAATATATATAGGTTAAAGTTGTTTATATTTATAATTTTGTTTTTAGTTCTTTCTTGTATAATGTTATGCTTCGGAACTTTATATAAAATTAAAATTTATTATTTAATAATAATAAAAAAAAATTGGGTCAAAAATTAAATAATTTGTTTAGCATCAATGGTGATTAAAAGGGTTAGAAAAAAAAATGGTGGAACAGAAATTTACATAAAAACAGAATATTTGAAATGGAATAATAGAATAATGTAACAAAATACTGCATTAAAAACATTAAGTATACATAAAATGTATAAAAGGATAGCTATAGTTTAGTTTTGTTCAATATTAACAGAAATTAATTTTGGGTGAAAATACTCAATTAAAATAATTTTAATATTGAACGTGAAATTATTACCATATTCTTGACAGTTGAGTTTAGAATATATTTTTTTTTTTGGTTTTTTAATTTCAACCAAATTTAAAAAAAAAGGGATAAAAGTTTTAGCATAAATTAAATTTATATTTAAAAATTTTTATTTTTTTCTTAATTTTTTGCATAATAATTTTTCATGGTAATATTAATTTCTTCCTAATAAATAATTTAAAAAATCATTAAACATAATTTTTCATATATATATTTATATATTTTTTTTCTTATTAATATTTATAATTCTTTGTGCATAAAATTTAATATATTATATGGTGGCTTTTAAAATTATACATTTTTTTTTCTTAGTACAGTGGTAATAATAAATTATTTGTAAACGTTAGGCATTCAGGAAGAAATGTTTATAACAACCGTATTGTCATGATGATAAGAAAAATGATACCATTTTTCTTTTCAGTTAAATTAAGTGGATTTTTTTCTAGCTAAGTACCATTATACAGGAACATAATATATGGAATTATTATTATATACGGGACGATAAAGTATTTAAAAATAAAAGTAATTTAATATTATGCGGTAAGCAATTACCATATCATCGTCATTATTCATTAAGTGGGTTCATAAATATTTTTTTATGCGAATACATGAATAACAAAAAAAAAAAAATAAAAACAAATTTCCTTTTATTTACCAGCAATTTAAATAAATTAATAATAATATATTTTCAGCGGCTCTCAAGAAGTAACAACACTTTATATTGTTATTTGTATTTTATACCTATAGATAAACTTTATATAAGAGAAAATTATAATTTGGTTATACTGCCTGCTAAGAAATTTTGAATTTAAATGTCTGATTTTAAATATACATCGATCTGTAAGTTTAATTTACAAACAATTGGATCAAATTATATTAATTCTGAAACAAGTTAGTCTTAATTAATAACTGAAACAAGTTAGTCTTAATTAATTACTTAAATTATACAAAATTCTAAGAATTTTTGGGATATTTTCCAATTTGATATATATTTCGTAAGACAGCTACATTAGTAGTCCGAACTTCATCATCTTTGTGATTCATATTACATAAGCAATTATATTTTTTTTTCAATTTTATGAAAATTACATTGATAATTTTGATTAATTACGATAAATAAATTATTTATGCAGGTTTAATTCTTTTCAAACCCAATAATAAAGTAATATCCAGGTATATTATTTTTAGATTATACATATATGTAAAAAATATACCTGGATGTACATATATAATAATAAGCCCTGTAGGTGAATATAGTTCAAGGATTATTAAGAAAAACAAGAACCTCAAATAGAAATAAATATACATGAACATAATCTCGTCTTCTAAGCAATCAAATAAGCATACCTACATTTTTTTTTTATTTCAAAGAGGTAATAAAAAATAAATTTAATGATAATAAAATTCTGCATATTTTTAACATCCATATATATGGGCAAATATATTTTTATTCTGATAAATTATACGAAAATCAAAAAATTTGTCCACATCGCAGACAAATTTTATTTTTATTTTATTTAATTTAACATTCTATTGAAAATTTTTTTATATCTTATTTTTATAATTTTATTTAATTATACTTTTTCTTTTCATTTTTTTTTTTTTGCATTTTTGGCATACCTTTTTTTTTCTGATACTGAAAACAACAAAAATTTAAAGATCCCTCAATAATCTAATCAAGATATCTGTATATGCTTAATATATAGATTTTAAATATGAAATCTGTATATCATAACTTGTAATATAATTTATATTAGCACAATATACAAGTAATAAGTATATATAGGTACACGAATAGAACATTAAATGAAAATTGTATATAAAATTTAATTTTTGTCAATCAAATTCTCTTTCAAAAAAACATAATAATAAATAATCGTTTCATTCAAAATAAATTTCACCTAACAAATATTTTATTATTTTTTTGCCTACATAAGTTTTATAAATATATTGTACCTTAAAGAAACCTATGATGATTATACATATATATATAATGTTTCATTATTAGTATATATGTACAATACATAAAAATACATAAAAAAATTTATATAACACAAGAGAGTATAAAATATGTTCACAAAAAAAAAAAAAGCAAGAAAATTCTTTAAATTGTTTAGAGACAGACACATATATTTACCAAGTAAATTTATAGTAGGAAAAAAAAAAATATTACATACCTTAAATATTATTCTGTTTTCAGTTTTCATTTTAACAGCTACAAAATCTTATCTTTTCTAGGCAAAAAAAATAAAATTACAATAACTTCTACTTTTAGATCCGATTAAGTTTATATTTTTTGATAATTGCTTTAAAATTTTTCTTTATATTGAATTCGAAATTGAATTTCTTCCGTTTCAAACGACAATAAAATATGATTATTATTTTAGATTTTTTCGATTAAATAAAATAAAATTCTAAATATCTGTCCTGAGTATTGTGTGCAGGCAGAATAAGGTGTGCCTTTCATAGTGACAAAAGCTGTACCTGGCAACAACTTGGCAACTATATTGAGACAGTCGGAAAAATCAGGTAAACCTGATTCGCTTCTTCAACCTAATCTAACCTACATTAAATTAAAAAGAGAAATTCAATTTTATAATGTAATTTTATCAATAAATTTTCCTCTGTTCTATGAATGTCTTAATTTTTGTCTTAAAAGCTCTTAGTGAAAATAAAATAGGACAATTATATATATAATTTTTTTTTTGGTTAAGAAAACAATAACAATAAACTGCGATTATAAATTTGACCAGCTGCTTGCTTAAAGTAAATAAATAAATAGCTTATGTTTAGAATTCGAATCCTCTCATCGTCATCATATAACTAAATATTCTGTACAAAACATTATGTAAATGACTTTTATAACCCAGTAAATTATAATGACTTCTTTATCTCTATATATATTAAAAAATAAAAAATAAAAATTAACAAAAATTGCCTTAAGTTTTTATTTTTAAAAAATATAACAAAAAAACACTTTTATAACACTGAATTCAAAAAATATATAATATAACATTTTATATAAATAATATTATATAGGACACAAATGAAAAGATATTCCTACGCAAATTTTACGCTATTTCGCACAATTTCTATAGATATAAAATAAAATACAACTAAGCTACACAGATAAAAATAAAATAATAAAAAAAAAAATAAATTAAATATTGTGGTGGTTGTATATTTATTTTCATTCATGTTATTAGCACTTCCTTAAATACCAGGATTTAATTTGAAGGGTTCTGGGTTGAGTTATTTTATATAAAATTTATTTAATTTATCTCCTCTTTATCTTTTCTCATTTAATTTTTCATTCAGTTTGAAACAAATAATTGGAATTAAAAAAATATATATAATTTAAGTAAATGGGATAAATATAAAAAAAATTAAAAATATGGAAGTTAGATTAGAAAATTAAAGATTAATTAGATTTGAAATAAAATGTTTTTACACACAAGGAATTAACAAAACAAAAATTTCCTCTTTTTTTTATGTAATGGTTTACTTAAAATGTAATTACTAAAAATTGAAAATAATTAAAAGGAATACTTAAGTTTAATAAAAAATGATACAGAATAAAAGAAATATACTTTGAGTATTATAAATATTATTAAATCGGTTCGCTGAAAATCAACCACAAAAGAATACTCCAAAATTGCAGAAATTAGTGAACGTACTCTCAAGAACTTCGAAACTTGAGAGTGTAGTAAAAATATCGCTAAAACAAGTCTAGAATTTTCCACATTTAAATTAAATGCAACATAAAGGAAGCACACGCTTCAAATATTTCAGTATTCAAGTCTTTGAAAACATTTCCTAGTCTGTGTTGTAGTTTTTTTTAAAGAATATTGTTTTGTTTGAGGTCTAAAATAAATATCAAAACTTTTAATACATTGCTACAAACTAGACGTTTGGTATAGAGTTGTTTTAGACCGGCTGAATTTTGAGTAAATTTTCTAATTCTCCAGTTCAACTAGTTAAGAGTTTGTGCTATTATTTAAAGTAATAAGCATAAGTCAATTATATAATCTAAAATTTGAAATATTATATGTACATTTTACTGCCAAACTCATTCGCACGTTTTATGATCATCTCCCAAATATTTCAAAATCTTAAAATTAACATTTTTTTACATGATTTATGGGAAAGTTTTCCTGAACATACTCCATTTATAAAATTCTTAATATTTTCTATCTTAATATTCACACTTGTTGCTGAATATTTTTCCCTTCTAAGCAAAACATAAAATCTTCTTGTTTTAAAAGACATAATTTAATAAGACATATGTATACATATAGATACAATATACATTATACAAACATATTAAGATTATTCCCTAATATGTTTTTTTTTTTATCTGTTTTTGGGCTAGATACTATGTAAAAATATTATTTTCATGTTTATGCTTTATGTACTCCTTAATACATTGGTTGTTCATAAAAAAAAAACCATAAAAAAAAATTCAGAGTTTCTTTTCATATGAATTTTTAAATATTTGCAAGAATTTATTTTATTTATGCGTTACATATTCTATATTAAATGTTTTCAGTACTTTTAATATAAATATTTTAAAACTTTGTACTATACATATGTATACATAATAAACATATATATTTGATAAATGGGATATGAGTTGAAAAAAAAAACCGCGATATAAATATTCAAGAGCATGTCTATTAAATAAAATATGTTACCTATTGTATTAAAAAGTTTTATCTGTGTAAAATATAATTTTCCGTAAAAATCTTTAAAGCTTTAAATATAAATCAAATTTCAATTTCATATATACATATATTTTATATTCAGAAATTTTTGTTTCTTTACAATGTTAATGAACATAGAAATAGAGAATACATAATTTTATAAGCAGTAAAAGTGTATTAATTTTTTACTCACTTTTCTCAATTATATAAATTTTTTGATAAAAATCACAATTTTCCTATTTTTATACTCTTTTGAAAAGAAAAACTTTATCAAAAATCACTTCAAGTCAATTAATCGGTTAACCTATTTTATAGCGGTCCAGAATTTGATAGATTTAGGTTTTGTTCTATATATCTGACAATATGTTCTGTCATTTGTTTCAAGTTATACATATATACATAACATAAGTTAACATAAGTAACTGGGGAAAAATTAAAGGAAAGATGGATTTCTAGATATAATATAAATTCATTAGGAATTAAAAATATCTACAGTAAATAATTTAATATTGAAAAGGGTTGAAAGAAATTTAAGAATTATTTGTATATATACAAAAATAGATATCTAATGAAATGAAAATGTATGAAATGTTGAATAAAAGCATTAAAAAAAAATTATATTATTTTTCATCATACTATAATTTTATTTTATTTACAATGATTCTTATTTTGGATAAAACTTTTCAATTATTGTTTCTGAAAAAGGATTGGTTTTACTGTGTCTTATTTGCGGATCTTATAACTAATTAAAAAATGTTTAATGTTAAAATTTTAAACAAACCTTGGTTTCAGTAAATCTTAATATTTTTATCTTATCTCTTAAAATCTACGTAGACACAAGATTACTCAGAATAGAAAACATAAAGCAAAAGTTTTAAATAGTGCAGAAATTCACTTTGTATTCACTTCTGGCTCAGTAAATATAATTTATGATCTTATTATATTGTTCTAGAAGAAGTTTCGAACAAATTATAGAAAGCTAATGTCAAACAAACTCATAAAATAACTCGTAACAGGACTGTTGAAAGATATATCCAACATATATGTATTGTAATATTTTTTAAACTATGTTTGTATACATAAATTTAAAAAAAAAGAAAAAAAAAACGATTTTTCATTTCATCCCAAAAATTTTATATTTTAAAATGGATGAGATAAATTTTATACTCCTAATTTATATTTGATAAAGAAAATATGTAATTTTAACTTGCCTCTGGCATTATTATTTTAAATTCAAAAAAAATTTAGGAAAAAAAAAAACAGTATTTGCTTATTCCAAAAACGAATGAACAACATAAAATAAGATACAAATTCACATTTACTAAATATGTTTAAAATAAAAATTAACTATATAACATTTGTAGAATAATATTATGAATTTTGTATGTACCTATATTGTATATAGTCTTAATATGAAATCATTATCATTAACTTTAATTGGGTAGCAAATAGTTTATTTTTAGTACGTTTTGAAAGAACATTATTATATAAATAGAAGTTCACACAAATATAAAGTACGTGTTTCATTATTTTTAAATTGACTTTATACATAACTTGTTTCTATGTAATAATATTGAAAATTGAGAAATTGATTCAATTACAAAATTACGCGCAGCTTTTATCATCAGAACATTAGTTTGCTATATGGCTGTATGAAAAAATTAAATATCACAATAAAGACAATCATAACATGTAAAATCGTTGTACGCATGGGTTATATTTATTGATCGTCGGACCCTTTAATTTGTAATCACTCTTCGACAAATTGCAACAATTGAAACAATTCAATACCTTGGCAAATCCTAATATTATTTTTTTTTATTATTGATAATTTGTTCTTTCAAATTTAGCTTCAAGATTTTGTTTATTTTATGCCGTATCTAAAATGTAAAAAAAAACACACACACACCATATGGTTAAACTTGATCAAAG